>VMDO01004341.1:48531-126031 GCA_007922755.1 Pedetes capensis | reverse complement strand
CAGGGCGGGGTCTGCACATTTTCCCCACTACTTATATCGCTGTAGGGTATTAACCTTCTGTGTTCTCCTCTTCAACACATAAAAAGCATCTGGTATTTCCTTGTAGGTTCTCCTAGGGTTGCCTGCTTCATCTTTTCCCCAGGGTATATGGCTGCAGATGCAGGCAGGTGGGATATGATTTGAAGTTTTCTTCCTGCAACTAGAATTTTCCTCAAATATTTGTGATAGAATAAAATAGTTAATAATATTATATTCTACTGTCAAGCTCAGGATGGTAGGGGAGGGCACAAAATTGGAGTATTAATGCCTTCACTGCTCAAAAGATCAATATTTTAATTTTTAAGTAAAATACCTCTTTTCGTACATGATCACCAGGACCAGATTCTGACCATGACTGCTTTTTTATGTGTACATCTTACCCCTGTCCTAATTCTTTCTTTATTTAAATCTAAAGCTTATATCAGTACAACTAAGGACCTGGCAACCCACTCCCAAAAATCAATCCACCATTGAAAACACTATGAACAGCAGGGAAGCACTGACAAAGTGTTTCGCCTGTTGTACATAGGGTCACTGAGTCGGATACTGACTCCACGGCACCTAACAACAACAATACAGGCTTAAGGTCATTAGGCTCCTTTATCTTCTCCTCCTCCCTTTGTACATATTTATTAGATCTCCTTTTTCTGATTTTCATCATTGCTCACTTCTTTAATTGGCATATTTGAATGGTTAGCCAAGCTAATCTGTTGGGATTCACTGAGTTGGAGTTTTTCTCTAAAACCTTGACAATTATTATATTTTTATTGTGACCTTAAGGCTAAATCAACTTTGGAAGATTTTTTTTGTTCTACACAGTTGCCCACATTTATTTGGTGTTTAAATATATTGATACAGAGTTATACATAGCACTGTTAATTTAAAATAAACAATCATATTAAAACACTAAGACTTTCTTTTCTTGTTTTCTTTTCTTTTTCTTCAGTACTGGAGAAGTAGCTTAGGGCCATATTCATACTATGCAAGTGTTCTACCACTGAACCATACCCCAACTCCTAAAAATACTTTCCAAAACACAGTTCTCTGTACTAGTTATCTGACCTTAATTTCACAAAATTTGAAGTTATCAATGCCAAAAACAGCTCTTGCTCTAATAGAAATAAAAGATAGTTCATTCTGAGATAAATGTAAGTGGTCATGGCCCAGAACATGGATTCAGGCTGTCCTGATTGACAGGTTCTGCCATGGAAGAGGTTACATAAAGTTTTAAAGTCATGTAACTAAAGAAAGTCACATATCAATGCATTTGCCATACATTGATGAGGACATCAGGCAGGCAGGTTACAGCAGTGGGGAAAACTTTTCTATAGGCTATAGATGTTATCTTATAATATACTTACATTTAGGTTTGTTGGAAGGTGGTGGTCTCCCAAAGTAACCCATGCTAAGAGTTTTACCTACTAGTCAGAAATGTATTAGGTCAAATACAGGTGCAGAAGTTGGTAATAAATGGCTACTATGGGGGAATAATGATAGTCCAAGGTAATTGTGGCAACATTCCACCTCTCTACCCTCATGATGTCCTTTCTAGTCAGTGAATCAATTCTGCAGAATTTTCAGCACAGATGTGGCTTTCTCTGAGAAGTTTAGATCAAAAAGTCAAAGGTGAAAGTAATTCTAAAAGAGAACCAGACTAGGAAAATTAGGTGCACATGCTTCCCCATGGCTTTGAAGGTACTTTTTCTTGTGTAGATGAGATAATCTCCAATCAAACAATTTTCCCTGGAATCATCAAGAAAATTTCAAGACAAAAAGTACAGAATGGTGTCTCTGAGCAAAGGTAGAGTACTCATGACTGGGAGGCTCATGACTGAGTACAGTAGCAGCTGAACAGAGGTCTCTCTCTCTCTCTCTCTCTCTCTCTCTCTCTGTATCTCTCTCCCTCTCTCTCTCTCTCTCTCTCTCTCTCTCTCTCTCTCTCTCTCTCTCTCTCTTTCTGTATATGTGCATGGACATGGACACACATGCATGAACATTCCTAGAACATTTTTCATTTGGCTCTTGTAAAGTTATTCTTTCACAGAAAGGGAATTATATGTGACTCTTCCAGAAATTTCTTATTTCGTTTTTGTCTAAAAGTTGATCATAGTGGTTGAGATTATTTTTCTCTATGTTATTTTAAAATTTTTATTTATTTGCAGTGTTTTGGATCAAAGTCAGGACTTTGTACATATTAGGCAAGAACTCTATCACCAAACTATACCCCCAGCCCTATTTTTGTCTACCAATCTCAGGGTTGTAATTGCATTTAATTTGCCTGTTAGTTCAATTGAATATTGTCTTCTTTTTGAGTGTATGTGAACCCACTTGAAACTCCAGAGTTGACATGAAGATTATTGTCTGATGAAGATGATTGAGAATCAAGAGATACAAAAACTAAACTAAACTAAACTAAACTTTCTCAGAACTCCATACCTTATGTAAAGAGTCAGATTTTAGAAGATAAGGTAGCATAAAATCCCCTCCTTCTAGAGGAGAAATTAAGAGGAAACCTACCATAAATCCTGGATAGAGGGAATTTCATATCCAAAACCAATGACATTCACAAGAAGATAAACAAGCATTATCACATGCTCTTTCCATTCTGTCTTTACTAGATAAATATTTGTTATTCACATAGAAGTCTTTTATGCCCTTCCCATTTCCCTACAAATTTAGATATATATCTAACTAGCTGTTTAGCCAGCTAGCTCTTTCTTGTGTTCCCATATGTATACAAACAAAACTTTTTCCTCTTGTTGATCTTGTTATTGTGTAAACATACCCTCAGTTCTTGTAGTATCACAAGAAAGAATTCAGGTGACAAACAGTAGCAGAAGGGAAGATTTATTAAAGAAAGTTAAAGAATAAAAGTACAGGGTATAAGATGGTGGATTAGATGCAGGCTGTATGTCATGTGAAACAAAGGAGTCAGGATAGGAAAGAATAGACTCTATACCAAAGAGAAAAAGATTGCAAAAACACAGACATCACAA
The DNA here is from genome assembly GCA_007922755.1 of Pedetes capensis. Taxonomy (NCBI): domain Eukaryota; kingdom Metazoa; phylum Chordata; class Mammalia; order Rodentia; family Pedetidae; genus Pedetes; species Pedetes capensis. The sequence goes on along the minus strand of VMDO01004341.1, from coordinate 122,996 downwards.
AGGAGGTGATATTATACTTTTCCTAGTATTTTAATTATACATATGAGTGGGATACAGAGTTATTGTTGTTAGATGTGGTAGAGTTGGGTCTGACTCATAGTGACCCACATAGGGTTTACATTGGCTGATTGCTTTGCTAGTGGATTGCCCTGTCCTTCTCTCATTTTTGCAGTGCTGTGGATCAAACCTGGGTTCTCAGAGAGTGCAAAACAGCACTATTCCAACTGAGCTAAACCCCAACTCTAGAGAGTGATAATTCAGGTAATATATCCATTGTGCAATTCTCAAATCAGGATTGCTTATGCTTCTATCTCCTTAAACATTTTACAAGACAAAACAATCAAAAAAGGGTAAGAATTTTAATTAGCATATAATAACACTTATATGCAAATATGGGTTGTACTATGATTTTGGTTTTTGTATTTTCATGAGTTGCATCTTAAAGTTTAATTTTTTCTCTGCTTCGTTAGCCCTTGGATAGGGCAGTTTTAAAGTGAAGACAACATAAGGGCTATTCAATAAGAAGTGTGTAGGATGCATCAGCTTCAGGTCCCTGGGGAGGGAGGAGAAACAGAAGCCTCATTCAAATGGTAAACTAGGTGACCCTGGTGAAGAGATTGTCAGCCCCACAGGACAATCCCACAGTCCTTGAAACCCTTGGATCCATTCAGGTGATTCAGTGAGTCAGTGACTCTTCCTGACTGAGGGGGTCAGCCTTAGAGAAAAGATCCATTTTGCCCCTCCTTATGTCTCAGGGTTGTGTAACTGGGCACCATCTTGACAGGGAACATACTACACAAGACCGAGATACTCCAGAGTCCTGAAAACCTAGAACAATCATGGGTCAGGGAGCTTGGGGAAAGTGTTCCACAAGCCCAGGGTGGGACACAGCTGTGAGAGGTAGTTACAGACTGGGGAAGGTGGGATACCAACATGCTGAGGTCAGGTAGCAGGAGGTTTGAGCAAGGTGGAGGGTAGCCTTACCAACCCCTTGGGGATGAGACAACCCTATCCCTGAGGGGAACTGTGGAGATGGGCAAGACTGAGCCAAAGTCAGCAGGTTTCTCCAGTTCTGGGGCCAGCTATCTGTCATACAGTTTATAATCTGTGCAACCTAGAACTCTGAAGCTCAGTGACAGCAGAGTACTTGATTTCTGCAGCCTCATCCACTTTTTGAGTGTTCAGTATTGGGAAGGTTATGAAAGCACTGAGACTGGTCATTCAGTACAGATGTCGTGCCCAATATACTTCCCCCACTCTCTAGTGCATCCTGGAAATATCCCTTGATTTGGACATTAACTATTCCAGGGGTACAAACTGGTGAGCCTCAGGCATGTGAAAGTCTTCCCAACTTACAAGCAATAAAGCTAAGTGTAGCCAGCAGAGGCTCCAGATTCACAAAAGAGAGGTTCTTGTGGTGAAGGGAGCCCTGTCTGACATCTACCCTGGACAAGGCATAGGGTCAGCACCTACACAACTGGTAGAAAATATTTGAAGACTCCAACTTCAACTGAACATCATCTCCACCTAGCAGATTCCAATGTTAGAGAACACAAAAAGATGCTGTTGCAATATTTTGGTTTTTTTTAATATATGTTTCTTTTTCCATTTTTCGTTTTTTCCCATTTTTCTTTTTTAAAATGTGATTTATTCTTTTTAGTTTTCTTTTTTATTTTTGTTATGTATATGTTAGGTGCCGTCGAGTCGAGTCCGACTCATAGCGACCCTATGTACAGCAGATCGAAACACTTGCCGATTCTGTGCCAGGCAAACAATCGTATTTATGTTTAAGCCCATTGTTGCAGACACTGTGTTAATCCATCTGGTGGAGGGTTTTCCTCTTTTCCGTTGACCTGCCACTCTTCCAAACATGATGTCCTTCTCCAGGGATTGTTCTCTCCTGACTACATGTCCGAAATATGTAAGACGCAGTCTGGCCATTTTTGCTTCCAAGGAGCCCTCTGGTTGTACTTCTTCTAGGACAGATCTGTTGGTTCTTTTGGCAGTCCATGGTATATTCAATAGACATCTCCAACATCACTCAAAAGCATCAATTCTTTCTTATATGTCCCCCTTTATATTTCCAATATGTTTGATATCATTTTTACTTTATGTTTTTACAGTAAATCTCTTCGGCTTTTAATTTTTATTCATATTCTTATATTTATCTAGTTTTGTTTATACATCTTTCTTTATTGTACAATACGGTTTTTAAAAATCATTTGCTTTTTTCTCTTCCTCTTCCTAACATTCTTCTCCTTTCCTTTCTTTAACCCTGTTGTTTCTTTTTCCCCTTTCTATGACTCTTATTTTGGGCTGGGGTTTAGCTCAATTGATAGAGTGTACCTCTGCACTCTCTGAAGCCCTGAGTTTGATCCCCAGCACTGCAAAAATAGGAGAAGTACATGGCAATCCACTCCTGAAGTAATCCCAAAGCAATTAGCCCTTGATAAAGCCTGGGAGGGTCGATATGAGTTGGACATGGCTCAGGGGCATGCCCCTCATTTTATTTAAGGCCATTGCTATTTTTACTTTCACCCAAAGTAATTTGTAACTTCATAGTTTACATTATTGCTGCTATTTTCTGTTTTGTGGTCATTGGTGGTGTACTAGTTGGATTTAGTGGATTGTAAGAGTATTCCTATATCTGGTTTGGTTGGGTTTTGTACCTGTTTCAGTAATTTGTCTTCTTCTCTTTTAGGGATATTGGGGATTGTGATCTCAAAATAAACCTGCTCAATAAGATATCCCTAAATAAAACTGGGAGAGATATCTACCTCACAATTCTTCAAATACCAAATCCAGAGATATTGATATGATTCAGATATCAGAAAAAGAATACAAAAGTCTACTTGAAAAACTGATCAATGACTTCAAGTAAGTCAATGAATAAAGGAAATAAATTCAGATCCTACATAAGAAAGTCACCAATGTAGAAGATAAAGAAAGCAAAATGGTTGAGAAATTCATCAAAGAAATTAAAATTTTGAAAAAAAAAACAGAAATGTTGGAAGTGAAGAATTTAGTAAATCATATAAAAACCACACTGGAAAGCATCACAAGTACACTAAATGAAGCAGAAGAAATAATATCAGAGATGGATGACAAGGTTGAAGAAATACTGCATTCAGATATCAACAAAGAAAGAAAATAAAGGAACATGATCACAACTTACAAGAACTCTGGGACATGAGCAAGAGAACAAATCTAAATATACAGAAGGTAAAGATGGAGCTGAGATAAGAACTAAAGGCATAGAAAGCTTGTTAAATGAAATTACAGCAGAAAACTTTCCAAATCAGAATGAAATGGACACCAAATCACAAGAGGCATTTAGAGCCTGAAATAGACATGACCAGAAAATGTCTTCTTTATATATTATAGTTAAAATACCAAGACTACAGAATGAAAGAATAATAAATATTAAAAATTAATATTAAAAATTGCAAGAGAAAAATATTAAAAATTGCAAGAGAAAAACACCAACTCATTTACAAAGGAAAATGCATCAGAATAATATCAGCTCTTTCAGTAAAAACCCTAAAATAGAGGAGAGGATGGAATGATGTATTTCAAGCCCTGAAACTAAATAACTACAAACCAAAGTTATCATATCAGGATAATTATCATTTAGAATCATGGAGAAATGACCTTCTAAGACAAGCACACACTAAAGCAATTCATGTCCACAAGCCAGCATTACAGAAGACACTTAAATAAATCCTAAACACACAAGAGTCAGAAAGATAGTTTCAACACTGAGAGTGCAACAAAGAATAAATATCATGAGAGGAACAGGTAAACTAATGAGAACAATGAAAGAATCAAATATGTGCCACTCAAAAAATAAGCAAACACCAAATATGAATAAGGAATAAGGAAAAGAATATTAATATTTGAACCAAACAGAAAAATACACAGCACAATTAGAAGAATCAGCAAACCCCTCTCAATAATAACCCATAATACAAATGGTTTCAACACTCCAGTGAAAGACATAGTATAGCTTATTGGATCAAAAAATAATACTTGAAAACTTGTCTGCAAGAAATACATTTCACTGGCAAGGACAGCCAAAGATGGAAAATGAAAAGATGGAAATTGGTGTATCAAGGAAGTGGAAGCCAAAAAAAAAAAGGCAAGAGTAGCTATCCTTATATCAGAAAAAAATAGATTTCAAGTCAAAATTAGTTAGAATAGACTGATTAGCTGTGATTATAGGTACCTGCCACCATGCCCAGCAAATATTTTAATTGCTAAAAAAGTAACCTTAATTATGACTTTTTTAAATTTTTAACTAATATTCAAGCTAAATTACTTCTCAAATAGTGACCTTATAAAAAGTTAAATAAACTAGTTTATGAAGGAAAAGACACAGAAGAAAAAACAAAGGGACATTAACAAAAAAATTAATAAGGTTAAAGAAAACAAATAGTGTCTGGATAGACACATAGCTCTTAATGTGAACAGGGAGCACAGGTCCTGGAATCTGCCGCAAAACCTTGGTCCTTGTATCAGGCATATAAATGATTTTATACCCAATGCAGAAGTTATAGTAGAGAATATGTTGTTAAGTGCTGTCAGTCAATTCTGACTCGTAGCAACCTTCACAGGATTTTCAATGCTTGATTATTGTGGAATTGCTTCAAGAGTGGATTGTCGCATCTTTTTCCCATGTAGAGACTATACACAGGGTTTATTAAAAGATAGTACATCTTTAAGGAATAATTACAGGGGAAACTGAGGCACCTGGAGAAGTCTAGATAGACCTGGAAAGAAATTTGGATAAACCTTAATTCCCTGAGTGAATTGGCATAGGATATTCCTATTCCCCAGGAGACGGTAAAGCCAGAGAGAACAGGAGAATTAAGCCAGATTTTTAAAAGGAAAAGTGCCTTGGATAGGCAGAAAAGATAGCAGGTGTGAGAGAAGAGGAGATGTGCACATGATGGCCCAGGGAAGGAGGAGTTTTGAAGAGATGCAGCAGTGGAGAGAGAGAAGAGTAGAAGAGGGGGAGAAGAGAGAGAGTGCGCACATATTCTCTCTAGTTTCATTCAAAGAAGGACATGCCCAGTGTTGCCTCAGCCCCAAGCACCCAACTCTGGGTGCCTGGTAAAACCTGAGCCTTCAGGGCAGGTGTTCAAGCTCCACCTGGAAAAGTCCCTTGTGAATTAGGACATACTGAGCCTAAGTAAAAGGGCTTAATGGATTTTCTGGACATGTAGGTAAATCCAACGTCCTTAGAGACAGATCTGTCCTCACCAGCATTTGTTGTTGTTTGGTTGAAGCTAGCTATTCTGGTTGGGATGAAATGGAATCTTATTACAGTTTTGATTTGTATTTCCCTGATGGATGACTTGTCATATGCCTACTGCCCATTTGTATTTCGTCTTTTGAGACCTGTCTGTTCAGTTCCTTTGCTCATTTATTGATTGGATTATTTGTGAGGGGTTTCTTTGGTGTTTAATTTTTTTGAATTTTTTATATATCTTAGATATTAATCCTCTGTCAGATGTAAAACTAGCAAAGACTTTTTTCTCATTCTGTAGGCTCTCCTTTTACTCCATTAATTGTTTTCTTTGCTGTGTAAAGCCTTTTTAATTTCATGTAATTCAACTTGTCCATTCTTTGTACTGTTTCCTGGACAAGTGGGGTCATATTGGGAAAGAACTTGTCTATGCCTCTATATTGAAATGTGCTTCCTATCTTTTCTTCTAGTAGTTTCAGAGTTTCTGGTTTTATATTGAGACCTTTGGTCCATTTTGAATTGATTTTTGTACAGGGTGAGAGATATGAATCTATTTTCCTTCTGCATGTGGATATCCAGTTTTCACAGCACCATTTGTTGAAGTTTTGGTAATTTTTTCAAAAATAAGGTGGTTGAAGATGAATGTGTGTGTATATATGGATCTTATATTCTATTCCATTGATCTTCATTTTTATTTTTGTGCCAGTACCAAGCTTTCATTACTATGGCTCTGTAGTATGGCTTGATGTCAGGTATTGGGATGCCTCTACGTTGATTTTACTGCTAAGCATTGTTTTAACTATGTGGGGGTCTAAAGTATATCACTGGAATTATGATGGAGATTTTACTCAGATGTCCTTAAACAGACAAATGGATTTTTTTGTGGTACTTGGAGATTGAACACAGGGCCTTGCCCCATACTTTGCAAGCACTCCACCACTGGGCTGCACCCCCAGTCCATTTTTTATTTTTGAGACAAGGTCTTGCTAAACTTCCCAGGCTGCCTCTGGCCTTGAACCTACAATCCTCCTGTCTCCACCTCCCAAGTCACTGAGATTACAGGCATGAGCCACTGTGCCCAGCTAGACAGATGGACTAGGAAAATGTGGTACATATACACAATGGAATGTTATTCAGCCATAAAGAAGAATGAAACTGCATCATTTGTAGCAAAGTGGATAGAACTGGGGATCATCATTTTAAGCAAAATAACCAATACTCAAAAAGAGAAATACCACATTTTTACTCATATGTGGAACCTAGATATACCTTAAAGGCAAATATATATATATCCCAGAATATCAGCTACCAGCTCTGTAGTAATCCCTTCCAACTCCACAATCCCACAGTCCAAGCACTTCACACCTCACCCAGACTAAAATGATTAATTGCTTATTGCACATCCCCTTCCAACTGACTCAAGGTCACTGTCCCAAACTGGCTGTGTCTCCCCTGCAGCAAAGTTGCTGCATCTCCAGTTTCCCTCTGTCCAAGTCCTTCCTCTCAGTCTTTTAGCCTAAAAGCCAATCAGCCTCTCTCTCTTTTTTGTCCCTGTGACCACCTGGGTACATTCCTGTTGGTCCTGAAGTGCATCTCAACTGTGTCCTCCTCCCATTCCTGCTTTAGGTCTGGACCTGTCTGGCCTGGAGTGGGACATAGCATCCCAACTGGCCTTTCTGACCTCTGTCTTCAAACACAGCTGTTCCCAAAGTGTGGGATTACCAGCATGCAGCACCAGTGAGACAGATGAGGGGACCCATCCCTCTTTGCGGTGCTGGATGTGCAGTATTCTCAGTACACTGTTAAAAATCAATTTTAGTGTTAATGATAAGGGTTTTTGTTTTGGGTGGGTTTCTTTGTTTGTTCATTTGTTTGTTTTTTCATTCTTACTGCAAGGGCTCTTTCTGCTGCTTATTTTCCTTCAAGAAAGAATAGATGTTGGAGGAGGGAGTGAACTGACTCCCTGTGTGGCAGCAATTAGACTTTCCCTTGCTATCCTGAGCAAATATCTCCAGTCAAGCAGCCAGCTAAACCACCCTTACACCAGTGATTTTGTACATTTCATGGATGCCTTGAGGAAGCCACATGACAATTGCTACTGCCACACAACTCTAGCTCCTGAAGGCATAGCTCCATCCTTGGCTGTTTCAGTTTGCAGTTTGAACTGGACTATCATAAGCCTCTGTGAACTCTAGATGACCTTGTGACCAATCCAGCCCAGAGCAGGAGTACTTCGCTTGGTGGCCCAGCAGAGGAACAACTGTGACTGGGCAAAAGGGACTATTCTGTGATGAAGGCAAATAGAAACCATCATTTGCAAGAGAGACTTCTGTGATTGGTGCAAACTCTCCTCTGGCTATATAAGCAGGTTGTTTCAGATCACTGTAGCAGGCTGGCCAAGAGACACACTCCAATGCTGCCCTCTGTTGTTACAACATTAGTCCCAATAAAAGGCTTGTTTCTTCTCTGCCTACTTTTAGTAGTATAGGCTGAGCTGGAAACACAAAGAAAGAAGAAACAGAGATAGCAGAACAATGGTGATGGAAGTAGTGAGGGATGACAGAGACAGCAGAGAAGACAGAATGCCAAGATGCAGAAGCAGCGAAGCGGCTAACTGCCTGGCAGCTGAAGAAGAGGCAAAGCTGCAAGACCAACTCTCAGCAGCTACAAAAGAAACAGCAGCAGCAGAAGGGCCACGAAAATTGCCTCCAAAATGGCAGCAACAGTGACAATGGCCATAGTAATAAGAGGTAACTGAATAGTTCAAGAGAGTGATCAGAGCAGGAAGAGAAGGGATGACAGAAGATAAAGAAAAAGCTATAAAGAGTCAGAAAAGAGAAACTGCCAGCCTGATTGCGGGAAGAATTCCAGAGAGCTGGCAAGTCTTCAGGACCAAAGGTCTCAGACATCCTGGGTCCAGGAGCTGTAACACTGGCCTCTGTCTAGGACTGAGGAATTCTGATACATATCCCCTACCCCCACCCCACCCCAAAGCTGCAAAGCTAGCTGCTGTCGAAGGCTGAGGAATCATGACCTCCTTGGCCTACATAGGAGCTGCAGCATTTATGGACTTAGGAATCCCAACCTCCTGGGCCTATATAAGAACTGTTACACTTGAAGGACTGAGGAATTTCAGCCTCCTTGGCCTGTATAAGAGCTGTAATACTAGAAGATGCCATTTGCTGCTGCTGCTCTAGCTATTTGTTGTCACTGCCCTCTATCATCAAATGTTTAGGGTACATACACTGCCAAAGATCAGCACCTGCAAAGCTTCTCCTTGGCTACCCATGATAGATAGATAGATAGATAGATAGATAGATAGATAGATAGATAGATATAGATCTATGTACATATATATATACATATATATACATATATATGATATATGATATATACAATTGTATATATCTAGCCAGGTACAGTGGCACACACAGCTTGGGAGCTTGGGAGGTGGAAGCAGGAGGATCTCAAGTTCAAGACCAGAGGAAGTCTGCGTAACTCCGTGAGACCCTATCTCAAAAAAATTTTAAAAAAATAAAAGAAAAAAAGGGCGGAGGGTGCAGCTCAGTGGTCCAGCACTTGAAGAGCATACAAGCCTGAGGCCCTGGGTTCAACCCCCCCCATACCACCAAAAAAAATTGTATATATCTAAGGCTTCAAAATACAAGGAGATTCATCTGGTGGGGGAATGAATGGGAAAGGGAAGGACATGAAGCAAGCAGGGAGGGGGAACAATATAGAGGGATAAAGAGAGAGAACAAGTGCAAATTATAGGATATAACAATATGAAAATCCCATAATGAAACTCATTATGGTGTATGCAATTTTTAAAAACATACCATACCTCATAAATATGTACAATTTATGCATGTTAATGAACCATATTTGTAAATGTTTAAGGAGGCCAGTTATAGTAGCTCATCCTATAATCCCAGAGACTTGATAGGCAGAGGCAGGAGGATAGCAGGTTTGAAGCCAGAGGCAGCCTGCATAACTTAGCAAAACCCCATCTCAAATGAAAAAAGAAAAAAATGAACTTGGGGTACAGCTCAGTGGTAGAGCACCTACAAATTATGTGCAAGGCCCTGGGTTCAACCTCCAAGTACGGAAAAAAAAAAAAGTTCAGAGAGATGGAACTGCTAACTATCCCGATTTGATTATTGCTCGATGGATGTAAGTGCTGGATTATCACATTTTACACCATAAAATAAGAGAAGGAGCCAGGCATGGTGGCGCATGCCTGTAATCCCAGTGACTTGGGAGGTGGAGGCAGGAGGATCACAAGTTCAAGACTAGAGGCAGTCTGCGTAACGTAGCGAGACCCTGTCTTAAAAAGTAAGAAAATGGCTGAGGGTGCAGCTCAGTGGTCCAGCACTTGCAGAGCATGCAAGCGCAAGGCCCTGCGTTCAACCCCCAGTACCACAAAAAAAAATGAAAAGGGCATGGCAATCCACTCCTGAGGTAATCATGAAACAATCAGCCATTGGAAACCCTATGAGGGTCGCTATGAGTCAGACACAACTCAATGGCACCTAACAACAACAACCCCATAAAAATAATATTTTCTCCTACCCCTAACAAAAAATACAGTCAAAGGTGTAAACTTCCCTCTCCTCAGAAAGGACAAAAGCTAATCACTGCAGACAACTATAGCTTAGAGGTGGCACCAGAGGGATCTACAAAACAAGCTCTACTGGCTTGATTTTATATGTTGTTGATTTGCCTTCCCAGAATTTGCTGTCCTTAAAGACAGGAAATCTTTTTCTTTTGCCTTGTCGCTTCTGTGAAAATCTATTATCTTTTGTGGAAGATGCTAAATAAACCTAGAGTACTAGGTCACCTCTTTGGGAATTAATAATCCCTGGAGCATCTCCCATGTATATATGAAACATACACTTTAATCAACTTCTATTTGTTTTTCTCCTGTTAATGTGTCTACTCCAATGGGATTTTGCAGTAGGACAGAGTGATTGGGTTCAATTCTGAATACAACATGGACAATGGGAATGTATAGCCAAGAGTCAGGGTGAGGGTGAGTAGATGGAAATTTTCTAAGGAGAAAGGAGGAGGGATGTGAGGCCCTGAGTTCCACCCCAGCTAGAAGAAGAAGAAGAAGAAGAAGAAGAAGAAGAAGAAGAAGAAGAAGAAGAAGAAGAGGGAGGAGGAGGAGGAGGGGGAAGGGGAGGGGAAGAAGGAGGAGGAGAAAAGAAGAAGAAGGAGAAGAAGTAGGAGAAGAAGAAGTAGGAGAAGAAGAAGAAGAAGAAGAGGGAGAAGAGGAGGGAGGAGGAGGAGGAGAAGGAGAAGGAGAAGAAGAAGAAGAGGAGGAGGAGGAGGAGGAAGAGGAGGAGGAGAGAGAGGAGGAGGAAAGGAAATTCTGTCTAAATCAGTCTGGCAGGATTCTGGCTGAAGATAGGCCAAGGTGATCAGACAATAGCTAGAGAAGGTGGACAATGGGGAATCTGATCAGATAAGGTGTCTGCTTAAACTAATTTAGCAGGATTCTTACCAGAATTGGACAGAGATGAAAATATAAGTTCAAAAGTCAGGCCCATTTGAAGTTTATCAAAGAGATGATGTTGGTAGGGATGAGAGTGAAAATGGGGCATTGAAGATATCCTTGTAAAACAATTAAGGGCTTTCTTGGAGTAGAAAATGTAAATATGAAAAAATAGTTGATACTATACTAGTAAGCAGAGTAATATTTCCTATGGAAATTTTGAGTTAAGACAAATGACAGAAAGAAAGAACAAAGTGTGACTGTTACCAGTAGGGAGAAATGCTGCAGCCTAGCAAAGCTGCCTCCCCTAAGAAGTTCCCCTTTACAGGGCCCCAATGCAGGGAATACCAGGTCCTTGCTCCATCACAGAAATGATTATCAGGATGAGTCAGAGAGAGAGAAGCAGTTGTAGAATTTACTAAGTATAGGTAAGAGATAGTACACACTTCTGAGTGAAACACTTTCTGATTTATATTGCTCAGTGGGGCTCTGGAACTGCATTACATTGATTTACAGATAGGAAAAGGAGCATTTGTTACAATACCTAGATTGTGAAAGTCAAGGAAATTCTTACAGCCTTTTCTCCTAAGGAAGTTAACTAGGCTAGTTCATCTTAATTGGTTTAGCGAGATTCCTAGGGAAGTGTAGGGTTCTATTTTTATGGAAATTCACAAGACCAGAGACACCAAGTCAGGAGGATTTATTGTGATAGCACAGGCTCAGATAAATCTTCTCCCAACCCTGAGCCCCAAACAAAGGGAAAATGACTCTTACAGGGTCCCTTGGAAAGGCAGATTCACAGGAGTAAAATGGTGCAAAAATGGACAAAGCAAGATTACAGAAGCAGGAAAGCAGTTAGCAACCCTGTTGTCAGGAAAAGAGGTTGGTTAGTTGGTACATGCTGTCGAGTTGTGTCAGACTTATAGTGACCCCCATAGGGTTTTCAATGGCTGATTGTTTTGGGATTGCCTCCAGAGTGAACTGCCACCTCTTTCTCCCATCATTTGTGGAGATGGGAATCAAACCTGGGATCTCAGAGACTGAAGAGCAGCACTCCACCAACTGAGATAAATCTCAATCACCAGAAAAGAGATGGAGAGTATAATTCTTCTGAGCAGAGAATAAAGGATGGGTTTGACCAGATACCTTAAAATTACTAGAAGAAAAGATAGGCAAGACACTCCAACATATAGGCATAGGACAGTATTTCCTTAATATTACTCCAATTGCTCAGTAAATTGTGACAAGAAAGGATAAACGGGATTACAAAAAATTAAGAACCTTATGTACAGCAAAGGAAACAATCAACAAAGTTAAGGAGACCCCCACTGAATGGGAGAAAATCTTTACATCCTACACATCTGACAGAGGAATAATTTCCAGAATTTACAGAGAACTTAAGAAAGCAACTCCCAAGATAACAAATAATCCAATACACAAGTGGTCAAAGGAACTGAATAGACAGTTCTCAAATGAAGAAGTTCATAAGACCATGAAACATGAAAAAATTCTAAATATCCCTAGCCATTAGGGGAAATGCTAATCAAAACAACTCTGAGATTCCATCTAACTCCAGTAAGAATGGCCAAGATCAACAAAACAAATAACAAATGCTGGTGAGGTTGTGGAGAAAAAAGAACCCTCTTACACTGTTGGTGGGACTATAAATTGGTTTAACCACTTTAGAAGTCAATATGTAGACACCTCAGAAAATAAAAACAGAACTGCCCAGTTACAACCCAGTTATACCACTACTCAGATATACCCAAAGGGAGACAAGTCATCAAACCATAGAGACACCTACATCTCCATATTCAATGCAACATTGTCCACAATATCAAAAATATGGAACCAACCAAGGTGCCCATCAACAGGAGAATGGAATAAAAAATTATGGAACCTGTACACAATGGAATAATATTCAGCAATCTAAAAAAGGAAATAATGTCATTTGCAGCAAAATGGGTAGAATTGGAGAACATCATCTTAAGTAAATGAACATAAACCCAAAAAGAGAAATACCATATGTTCTCAGTCATATGTAGATGCTGAATCATACTTAAAGGAAGGGAAAACCCCTATACATAAATTTATATATAAAAATGCACAATTAAACAGTGTAGAAGGGACAATATAAGGAGTGGAAAGAAGTAGGGAGGGATCTAGCAGAGGGAAGCAAAGATTGGAGAAGATGGGATAGGGATGAGGATCAATGAGTAGGGATGAAAGGAGAAAGGTCAATCTCAATGTAAACAGCACAACTTCATGAGTGTTAGAAAAATAGGGTAAGACAACCCAAATAAGTACCTGAGTTTAACTACATACTAGCCATAAGGCTCCATAAACTTTGTTGGTCACTGAAAGTGTTGCTACAAGTGGTGTAAAGAAAGCATAATGGAAAAAGACAATGCTATATTACTCTGTACTGTATCTTCATTTGCTAATAAAGGAATAAAAGAGGAAAAAAGGAAGAAAAAAGAAAAAAGGATGGGTTTGCATGAGGTAAACAGTTTACCCAGTTGAAATAGCTTTGTAACTTAACTGAGAAAACAGGTACTTATAAGTCCACTTATAGGAAACAATGGTTTAAGGAAACATTACTGGTAACAAGTTGAGCGATCATTAGCTGAATATCAAGGAGCGAAGGCAATTCATAAAAATAAGGAATTAATGACAGTTGAAAGACAAAGAGGGAGTTTTCCTTTTGGGGACCCACTTCACTAAGCAGGCTGTTCTCACAGCAGCTTTTCTCCTTTTGGTTGTGTTGTAATTCTCTGCTGATGAGACTCAGATCAGATCCCAGAGTGGAAGCCCTTTCCTTTCCACATCCCCTAAATTTCTCTGTCTTTCTATCCTGCCTCATCACCATATAAATAATAATTATTTCTAATCTCATGAAAAATGACACAGAGTCTGAGGAGTGAGAGTTCAGCAGGAGAACACTTGCAGGTTGCCTGAAGTGTTAGTGCCAAGGAGAAATTATCCTTCAATCCCAAATAATAACTGCTAGCAGCTTAATCTACATACCCTTCTCATCTTTTTTTTTAGACTTCATCTTATAAAAGACACGGTCTGCCATAGAAAAGCTGAAGAGAAATTTCAGGTAAAAAATGTTTTTTTTATCTACTTATGTTTTTTAAACATTTTTCCATGTAGCCAACTTACAGCCTACTGCTTGGTTACAGAAGGAAAGAAAAAAGGAGCAAAGGAAGGAAGGAGAGAAAGAAGGAAGGGGAAGAAAGAAGGAAGGAAGGAAGGAAGGAAGGAAAGAAGGAAAGAAGGAAGGAAGGGAGGGAGGGAGAGAGGGAAGCTCAGATAGAAACAATGCATAATTATGAAAGAAAAGTTACATAGTACATTTTAATGTAAAAGTGGAAATTGCTGTATGCAGTATAATAAAAGATATATACAGCTAATCTTTTTTTCCAATGTCAAGCACCTAGCACAGAGCTCATAAAACCTTTGGAATTTCTTCATTGGCAAATGTGTCTCTCATTATTCATAACAAGCTCTTTCTGGCAGTATTTGAATTTGTGTGTGTGTGTGTGTGTGTGTGTGTGTGTGTGTGTGTGTGTGTGTGTGTGTGTGTGGTACTGGGGATTGAATCCAGGGCCTTGCACTTGCATACTTTGCAAGTGCTGCACCACTGATTAAAGAAATGAGTAGTGGTGAAAGGCCAAGAAAGGAGATTTCATCAATATGGCTAAATTGGAAAGAGGAGCATACAAATTGGCTCAATGACCCTGAGTCCATCTTGGGGGCACTGACCACGAGCTTTCAGTTTAAACACAAGAATTGGGATGTAGTCAAGAAGTATCCATAATTAAGCAGTCTTGGTTCAAAATGTGGTCTGGTTGGTCATTATATCAGTCCAGGTTTTACAAAGTGGCCTCAAGAAGTTCTTATTTCTTGAGGGAATAAACTGGTCCCCATGAGATAATTGTTCTTGCTTGGGAACAAGCTCATCTTGGGGTGAGTTGTCTGAGGTACTGCTATTCCTGGAGGCCAATGTGATTGCAAGTTTAGGACAATGAGCGGAGACTTTCAGGCACCTTGTGGGGTTCTAGAACAGGATGTTGTAAAAGCTAACAGTAAGAGGTCTCAGCTACTCTTTGTGCCTTCAGCCCTGAGGGCAGATGAGATAAGTTAAGTATCACCAGTTTTTGAATAGACACTCCTTGAATGATTAACATGCCTACATGAAAAGTTAAACAGGAGAATGACCCAAAGTAAAGGAGACATACAAAATGAAGGCAGAGATGGGTCAGGCCTTTATCTTGCTGCTAGTCACCCTATGGGTCCAAGTCAGAAGTCAGTGCTTTTCAGTGAAAGCAGTTTCTATGTACCTGTTATAAACCCAACACATGTTAAAGGGCTTGGAATTTCACCTCCAACACACCACTTATCTTCACAGAGGAAAGGAGTGCTTGAGACTGGATTCAATCACCAATGGCCAATAATTTAACCAATTATGACTACATAATAAAACTCTCATAAACACTCTTGATCAACCAGATTAGGAAATCTTTCAGGTTGGTGAACACATGCAGGTGCTGGAAAAGTGACATGCCTAGAAACAGCATGGAAACTCTGGAATATTAATGATTCTAGAATATATAAAACCATATTTTTAAAAGAATACATTTGCTGGTGTGAGGGTTCACTCCTTTAGTCTGAGTATTCAGGAGGCTGAAGCAGGAGGATCTCTTGATCCCAGTAGCTCAAGGCCAAACTCAGCAACATGGTTAGAACTTCTGTCAAAAGAAGAAGAAGGAGAACAATAAGGAGGAGGAGAAGGAGGAGGAGGATGAGGAGGATGAGGACGAGGACGAGGAGGATGAAGAGGATGAGGAGGAGGAGGAGGAGGGGGAGGAGGAGAAGCCGCAGCGGCCACCACCACTGTCAGAAGCCCTGGTGCAAAAAATGTAATCTCAATGACTTGGGAGGCTGATCATGACTTCGAGGCCAGAGTGAGTCTGTGTCTCAAGATAAAATATTTAAAAAGCATTTGAAGGTGCTGTTCTCTGGTGGAGCTTTTGCATAGCATGTGTGAAGCCCTGAGTTCAACTCCAGTACTACATAAATAAATTAATTATTTAATTCATTAATAATAAATAAATAAGTAAATAAATAAATAAAATTTAAGTGCTGAAGATGCCCAACTTTAGTATTTACCATAAAATTACTCTATGAACATCATGCAATCAGAAATTTTCAACGAATTCATAAAAACAATCTAATGTACAGAGGAAAGTCTTCTCAGGAAATATCTAAATTTCAATGAAATATATAAATATGATTTCATTATACTAGGTTACACTATGAACAAAGCTAATTTGAAATCTATTACAATTCTAATTGAAAATTTAAGAAAAATCATAGAAGAACATGTTCATAACTTGGTAATGTAAAATGATTAGACAGAACACAGGAAGCAAAATGTTAATTAAAATAATTTATAATTTTAACATTATCAAAATTATACATAACATCAAAAGATTCATTAACTAAACCATAGACCATAGAAATAGCAGAGAAGCATTGACAATAGTGTTTTGCCTATTGTATGTAGAGTCGCTATGTCTTGCATACTGACTCAACAGCACCTAACAACAAGAAGACTGGGAGAAAATATTGATAAAATTTACATGTGACAATGGACTTATACCTGAGATGTGTAAGAAGCCCCATAACACAATGACAGAAGATGGCAAACCCAATAAGCAACAGGCAGAAGATATATAAGAGCTGGATAAACACAGGAAACATGTTTCACAGGACTAGAAATCAGGAAAACACAAATTGAAAATGTGAAGATACCTCCATACACTCTCCACTATGGCTGCATTTAAATAGATAACAATAAATATTAGCAAGGGTGTGCAGCAACGTATGAATTGTGTGTGGAAGGAAAAATAGAATTGCTTTTGCAAAAGTTCTGCCAGTTTTTCTGTGAAACTGAATATATCTTGCTATAATGTGGATATTGATGGTCCCTAAAGGCCCCTGTGTTAAGGGCTTGATCCTCAGCTAAGTGCTATGGGAAGATGGTGGAACCTTTAAAAGGCTGGACTTTGTGGGAGCTTTTAGATCATTGGGATGTTACCTTAAACGAGGTTATGGAGCACCGGTCTTTTCCTCTCTTTCAGTCTCAGCCATGAAGCCACTATAGTCTACAGTGTGACAAAATTAACCTTTCTTCTTCATAAGTTGATGGTCTCCAGTATTTTGTTACAGTAATAGAGAGCTGACTGACACGTATTCTTACCCTCTGAGTAGTTAATCTACTTCTAGTAATTTACTGAAAAAGAATGAAAAATATGCCCACAACACATATAAAAAGTATTTATAGAAGGGAGCTTACATATTTATCAATAAGTAAATGGATTTAAAAACTGATATATTCATGCAATAAAGTTGCCTTTTTTTAAAATAATGAATTCTGATATTATCAGAATTCATATGCTGAGTAAAAAAAAGAGGCCCACATAAGAGTCATATTCCATGTATTTGAAGGTTTAGGATAAGAAAACTTAGTTTATGGTGAAATAGAAAGTGGTGAGCCAGGCACAGTGGCTCATGCCTGTAATTCCAGCGGCTTGGGAGGCGGAGGCAGGAGGATCACAAGTTTGAGATCAGAGGCAGTCTGCGTAACTTAGTGAGACTAAATGGGCTGGGGGCTAAGCTCAGTGGTCCAGCACTTGCAAAGTGTGCAAGTGTGAGGCCCTGGGTTCAACCCCCAGTACCACAAAAAAAAAGTGGTTGTCTCTGGGAAAGAAAACATGAAGATGAGAATCTTTTGGAAAGGACATGATGAAATATTTGGAGTGATTTTCCAACATATATGTTTGGTAATACATGAAATGTATATGTAGGATAGCCATACATATGTGTACATAGTTGTAGGTAAATATGCACATAAACATATTCACAATAACATAAATAAATGTAACAACTATAGTCCTCATTTATGTGATAAGTCTCATGGCTGTAGTTGGCATTTATAACCAGCTTATATTATTATATATTTAATACTCCCTTAAAGTAAATATCAGGTTATCAAGGACTTTATTTACTGGTCATATTATTTTAAAAATTTATTAAGCAAATGAGACCTCAAAAAAATGAAATAGATCATTGGAATTGGAAATGTTAACATTTGGAATTTGGAGAGGATAATTAGAATTGAAGCCTGCAGCTGTAGCCCTGTGGCATCCGATCCCGTCAGATCTCAGAAGTTAAGCAGGGTCAGGCCTGGTTAGTACCTGGATGGGAGACAGCCTGGGAACACCAGAAGCTGTAGGCTTGGGAGAAGGACCTGGCAACCCCCTCCCAAAAATCAATCTGCCATTGAAAACCCTATGAACAGCAGAGAAGCACTGCAATAGTGTTTCCCCTGTTGTACAGAGGGTCGCTATGAGTCGGATACCGACTCGATGGCACCTAACAACAACAACAACAATTAGAATTGAAGATTCTAGAATATATGTCTATGTATCCTTATTGTCCTAGAAAGAACTTTCCCCACCTCTGTGGCTTCAAACTTTACAAGCACAAGGCCTCTCCTTGAGTCCACTGTTCTGTCTTATCTTCACTGCTGGGAGATGAGGAGACAGCTGAGGGCTTTACCGTGGAAGCACAACTTCATAATCATGCTCAGGGGTGTAGGAAGAAGGTCTGATAACAGAAGTCCTAAGCCGGGCATACTCTGTTTCTGACTCTTCCCTAAGCTTTCTCACTCTCCTTGTGGTGGAACCAATGTTCTCATAGCTATCATCATTGGAGTTCAGGGAGATCCTCTGAAGGGGCATGTGATGAATGACTGCATAGCACACTTCTTCCCCATCACTGCCATCATCATTGCCCTGCCAAGTACAAAAAGGAAAGGAATCATGGAGCCAGGATCATTTATCAGATTTGAGTTTATTGTCCCATCCCTCTTTTATCTCATCTTTGCACACCTAATGATGCTCCTACTTCAGGAGTACAAAGCCCTTACTCCAAACCCGAGGGCCTTAGTAACTTTGTTTTAATAATATATATGGTGCCACAAATTCCTACTCATTTCACCTTCATCCCACCTTGAATATGGAAAGAGAAAAGGATGGTGTTATATTTCCTCTGAGTATCTTCAGAGAAGCAGTCATATACTTTTGTTGTTAGGTGCCATCGAGTTGGTATCCGACTCATAGCGACCCTCACAGGGTTTTCAATGGCTGACTGTTTCGGGATTGCCTTGGGAGTGGATTGCCAGGTCCTTCTCCCATTTTTGCGGTGCTGGGAATTGAACTCTGGACCTCAGAGACTGCAGCGCAGCACTCTACCAGCTGAGCTAAATCCCAGCCCATCATATACTTTAGGTTATACATATTGAGATGCAATATATGCAATGATCAGATCTCAAAAGGCACTAATCAAGTCATATACTAATAATTACATCTTAAACATATTTTCAATTGCATTGGGTAGTAAAGAAAAATTAAAATATTAATATATACTAATTAAACCAATAAGATGCTCATGGTGTAGTTTTAAAAGGAAAATTTTCCCATATGTTATTGAGTTCTATCATGATTATAAACATACATGCCAATTTCTGGATGTAAGGATTGGCACAGAATGTAGAAAGCTAAAAGGTTTTATGGTAAATTATATGCATAAATTTATTCAATTTCACCTGTTTTTTTCTTAATAGCTTTAAAAATTAAAATGACAGATGTCATCAGAATTGGGAGCCTAACAATAACAACTTTCTAATTATCTAAATCGTCTGCAGCGGTAGCCCTGTGGCATCCGATCCCGTCAGATCTCGAAGCTAAGCAGAGTCAGACCTGGAAACAACCTAGAAAATACCCCACCTCAATATCGTTAATCATATATGTAAGGTCCTTTTCAACGTACACACATACAAAAAAAAAATTCAAAGATGCTAGAGATTCAGGCCTAGATGCTTTGAGGGGTTAGTACCTGGATGGGAGACCACCTGGGAACACCAGAAGCTGTAGGCTTGGGAGAAGGACCTGGAAACCCCCTCCCAAAAACCAATCTGCCATTGAAAGCCCTATGAACAGCAGAGAAGCACTGACAATAGTGTTTCCCCTGTTTTACAGAGGGTCACTATGAGTCAGATACCGACTCGACAGCATCTAACAACAACAACAACAATTATCTAAATCAGTTAAATACCTTAATTTTTTATTTCCTTCCATTTCTCCCTTAAAATTACTAAGTAAATTATTTAAAATATACAGATTTCTGTAAGTCTGCAAGTAAAGGAAGATGGATACTACTCTTGAATAAAATCATCTGATTTTGACATTTATGGGGAAAATGTAATGAAAGTTAATTTTCTGTTTTGTTGATTTTTAGTTACCTGATTGGAAGTCGATGGAAATTCTTTATCTAGAGGATAAAACAAAAGGAAAGTAATGTGAGACTTTGTGACCATCACAGGATGGGGGGAAAGATGAAAAAGATAGAATTCAGTGATAAAACATGAAAAGAGGCTCATTATTTAAAGATTTGATCTTATTCCCTCTTACATCAAAGTTCTTGATGAATTATAATTGTAGAAAGGGCTATTTGTTCTCTCTCCCATGCATCAAGCCATAATAAGGATTCTTTTGGAGGGGGTGTCCTCCAACAACAAGGTGTGAAAATAGTCTTAATCACCAGAGATTGGTAATCAGAGCTACAATGAATCTGAATAAGCAAACTCAATATCTTCCACTAGCTCTTATACACACACACACACACACACACACACACACACACACCTCTTAGTGAAATACCTGGGATTCACCACCTAAGTCCAGAGATCCACTTGCTCTGTCATTCCTTTACAAATGCATTGTTCTTTGTCTAAAAGTTATAAAAGCATCTTGTTTTGGTCCTTTCTTTGGACTTCAGTATTTTGTTAAGGTCTCCATGTACATGCAAAATTAATACAATGTGAATGCTTTTCTCCTATTAATCAACCTTATATTGATTTGATTCCTAGATCCAGCCAAAGAACCTACATAAGAACTAAGGGGAGTCAGAAGAGCACTCTTCTCCCTATAGTCCCAGTGGGTTAAAATCAAGAAATGGCCAAGGCCACTTTCCTCTCTGGAAGCTGTGGGGAGACTCCACCACATTCATAACTCTAGCATCTAGAGCTTCCCTCTTTCTGTGGGGTAGGGCCTTATCTGTCTTCAGTGCCTACCATGTAAGACCAGTAACCATGGGTGAGTTTTTCACCTGCTGCATCACTCTGACATTTTCTCTTCTTGCCCCTTTTCACCTTTTAAGAAACTTTATAATTATGTTGTGCTTACCTAGAAAATACCCCACCTCAATATCCTTAATCATATATGTAAGGTCCTTTTCAACGTACACACATACAAAAAAAAATTCAAAGATGCTAGAGATTCAGACCTAGATGCTTTGGGGGGTCTTTATTCTGTCCACCACATTTGTATTCCTTGTTATTACAAAACAGAAAATTATTTGAATATGTAGAAGTATAAGAATATTAAAGTGATATATTAATGTAGTATACTAAGATGGCAAAAAAACTCATTTTTCTAAATCCATGAAATACACATTAGTAAATATTGGATTTTTTTCTGAAATGCAGATTAAACTTATTTTCTTTTAAAATATATCTGGTAATCTTCTGATGATTTGTAATATGTTAGCAGTCTATAATCTTTTCTACAATTCAATGAGCAATTGTGACTAAAGTGCAAAAGTTGGTACCAGGAATGGTTAAAAAAATAAACTCCCAAGGATATGATAATCTGGGCTTAGGTACATCACTTGGCTTGGTTTAGGGGTTGAGCAGATATCATTAACATTTAAAAAGTGACACAGGTGGACCATAGCACACGTGGCAAAATGTTTACTAAAGTTTATGAGTGGTCACCTGAATTAAAGAGGTTGGCCTAAATGATGATACCAATAGACCATTATGGAAAGAGTAATGAACATAAAGCCTTATGATCTTGTTTCTTTATACTCTATTAACAGAGAACATGGCACATTCGTGATTTAATTTGTGGCTCCAGGATAGCGCCAAGGTAGCTGCCTTGAAAGAATCTGATTTGTACCTTAGTCCACTAAGCAGGGTAGAGAGACAAATATGGTTTTTTTGTGTGTCTGTTTTGTGGTGGATTGGAAATATCTACAAACATATCCTGTACATTTCACCAGGACTAGAAAGCAGTGGTAAGACAGATATGCTGACTGGTTGAGAATGATATCACATAGACTGTCCTATGCCACCATGGTCCAAATGGAATACAAACAAGGAAATAAACAAAAAGCAATGTAATTTCTATACAGAAATATTATTTATTTCACTGTCAGGAAGATGCAGAAGTGATTATTTTGGTTGCCTCCCCACTTAATTTCCTTTGGGAAGCTGTGTAAAGGATGAGACATTTTCAAAAATTTAATTAGATTACAACTTAAATTGCATTTCCTGCTGCAGATTAGGCCTCTTTACTGAACTAAAGCAAAACAGTGTGAACATCTCACATGCATTTGCTTTCACATGGGGGGAATCCCAGCCCAGCCCCATTGGTATATTGCAGGGAATCATCAAATCTGTCATTTCCTAAACTCCAGTTTGCAGGAAAATTGGCTATTTTCTATATCCCCAGGGCATAATAATGGTCTACTATGTAGAGGACATAGGCTGACAGATCCTGAAGAAAAAGAGAAATGGTGCCCTGGGTGACTTTAACACTAACATCAAAGGAAACTAAAGGGGTCAGTGCCTCTGCGACATTTCTTTGGGTTCGATCTTCTGAATTATTTCAAGATGACCCCATCAAATCTAATTTTCTCCCCTCTTCCTGTAAAAGCAGCACAGGATTTGATGTGCCTGTTAGTGTCTCGGTAAACCACACACCAGCTGGAGCTGGGCCCAGAGTGAGACTTTCCAGCAGAGGGAATAACAAGACACAAAATGCAGCTCCATTAAAATATCAATCAATACAATAAATGAGCTCTGGCTAGAAGTATGGCTCCAAGGTAAAGTGGTTGTTTAGCATGGTGCTGTTCAATCCCCAGTACCACAAAAAAAAGTTTTTAAAAAGGAATTAACTCCAGTGCAATTGAATAATATCATAAATGGAAAATACCTATGTGTACACACACAAGAGTAGGAATGAGAAAGATGGCACACTGGTGGACCTGCACGAATTGAATATGTGCGGCAATATGGTGGACAATTTTAAACTTAGGATTTTAAATATTTAATTGAAAGGGCAACTTTCATAAGAATTGTAACTTGCAAAACCTGAAAAGTAAAACAGAAAATATGAATAGTGGAACACTACAGAAGTGCTTGCATCAAAAACATTCCTCATAATAAACAGCATTACACTAATTGGCCTCATCAAAAACTTCTACCGAACATTAGAAGAAGAAATGAGATCAGTCACAGGCACAAATCTCAAAAGAATAAAATAATTTGAGAATGGATTACTAAGGAGCACCATGATTTTAGATTAGGCCCAAGTAAGTGTAGTGTCAGAGCATAGAGCATGGTGTCCTACAGAGGGAGCATGGCTTTCCAGAGCAGACCCTGCACAACACTTAACATCAAGAGACAGGATAGACCAAAGTGGAGATGGGTAATTATTCTTCACAGTTTGAAGTCAGCAGTTACCTGGGCAGAGACAACCAACTTTTGAGCCCAACCCACATATTGGAATGTATTTTATGCCATAGTTTAGTAGAACCACATACACATGCATGTAATTGAAGTAAATTGTTATGTCATATACAGATTTTATATGTGATGTACTGCAGTGACTTTTTAATGTGTTATTCTACTTATGGTTGTGATATCTGATAAAAAGTCAGTGTGTTTCACAGCCTATGGAATTTTCTCAGTGCACTGATAGTAGTAGGAACAAGTTACTGTGACCTGAGATATGACTGGGAAATACAAAGTTCCAAACAGTGGCACAATGCACAATTCTTTCAAAGTGTGAGAAGACAATTGAGGCAATAGCAAGAAGAAAGTGAGTTCTTAGGCTGGGGGTATAGCTCAGTAGTAGGCCACTTGCCTACCATGGGCAAAACTATACCATTAAAAAAATGAATGTCCACATGGAAGCAAAGGCAGAACTATGGCTGTCAGGGGCTGAAGGTTAAGGGAAACAAGGAGATGTTGGTCAAAAGAGTCACAGTTTCCATTATAAAATCAGCAAGTTCTGGGGATTTGGTATACATCATGGTGGAGATCAGGCCATGACCTGATCTATTATTCCAGATTGTGTAAAATAACAACTTTCAGGCTAGGCCTTGCCCTGAGTGCCTCCACTTTACAAGACAGCAATCTGCTCCACTGAGTGTACAAATGTGCTGAGGCTGATGATTCTACATGTTGCTTGTGCACATAAATAACCACCATCTGTCCAGCATAAACTGTGAGGCACAGATTGATAATAACTAATTCACGTGAATAAAATATTATCATCTATGAACTTATTGAAACAAGTCAGAAACATGTGGACAAAAACACATCAGAAAACCAAGCTATGAACTTTTCAAACACCCCAGACCAACAAGTGATACAAGCCCCTCAGCTGGACTACATAAAAGGAGGGGCACCTCACATTGGGACATGGACCATCCAGCACAAATGTCTCAGATTGACAGGCAACAAACTCCTGACTGTTGCCAGAGCTTCAGCTGAGCTCAGTCCTCTTGCTTGACACAGCCACTTGAGTTTCTGTTTGTCCAGACCCAGCTTAGCATCTGGCATTGAATCAGCTCTACACCTTTGGACTGGCTCTGCATCTGTCTTGCCCTAGCCCTACATTTTGCCTCAAACCAGCCCTGTGGCTCCTCATTTCCTCCCCCTGAGACCACCTCAGCACCTCCAACAGCTCTCCAAATGGCTTGTTCATATCTTATCTAATCACCATCAAGGACTCTACTTGCCCCAGGGTAAGCTCCCTGCTTCTACCTTCAGTGAGTCTCCTTGAATGTTATAGCTTCTTTAGCCCCTAATTGCCAACCTTTTACATACAATATATGTATGTATATATGTATATACACATATATATACATCTGTATATATATATGTATATGTGTGTATATGTATATGACCGTGTGAACTGTAGTGTGTGACCTCAGAGTTACTATTTATAATTGAGAGTAAAATAAAAGAACATGAAATTGCCCATGGCCACTGCCTATCAAATGAAATCAGCAGGACTGGGCAAATTAATATCAAGAAAATTTGTTGCAAATTTATTATTACTAAATCAACTCTGACATTGTGGCAAGACACAATGTATCTATGTTTCTGACAGAGTTGCTCTTGTAACAAGCATCAGTACTAAGTTTGGCAATGCTGTACTGTTGACTTGAAGTCTGCTGAGACAGTAAATCTGACCTGTATTCCCTGCTTCCCCATGCCCAATGGTCACCCTGCGTGTTGATAGACTCATTAATTTGACATGCTAATCATCACAAAACACATAGCAAATCTTCAAATCATCAAAGGTAAAAGAAAAGTGAGTTTCCTTTAGATATACCTGTCCTTGGGGATGGAACATTGTTATTCTTAATTTCCCACACTGAGTAATTATGTAATTATTATATCTAAATTCTATGGCAAAGAAGGCAAATGTCTGAGCCAGAAAGAAAGAAAGAAAGAAAGAAAGAAAGAAAGAAGAAAAAAAGAGAAAGAAAAAAAGGAAGAAAAAAGAAAATTCTTATCACTTACCTAATATTCCAAATGGCCCTATTTTTAAAGCATCAATATATAAGTTAAAATCAGGCAGACTTTGACTGATCACTTCTCACATAAGTTTTGAAGTGTTGCTCACATCATATAAAAATGTTACTATGTGAAGAATAATGTAATCAGTTTTATGAGACAATAAAGACTCTAAATAACATCTACAATCTTTGAAATAATATCAAGAGAATACCTGAGAATTTGGATGTTTAAAATTACATTTCCCTAGTATGAAAAATATTTGGAAGAATACTTACTCTTCTTACCTTGGCCTTGAATTTCTCCATCAAATGTGGTTATTTCTTGCCTACAGTGAAAGAGATAATAACATGAAATACTCCAGGGTCTCTGAAGCCAAAAAAAAAAAAAAGCACTTCAAAGAAGCCCTTCACCAAAGATTATTGTTAGATTTGCAATGCAGATGTTAAATATAATTACAAGTCTGTTTAGCCCTTTCTGCAAAACCAAGGAAATCTAGGAAAACAATGAAAAGTAGAGAATAAGGCTTCAAATATCATGAGGCTAAGTAATTACTATATTATCAGACCATGCATATTATCACATGTATGAGAAACACATGTAAAAAATATAGTGGTTAAGAAAATTCAAAGAAAATTCAAAAATTAATTTATTTCTCTGCTGGTCTTTGATTTTTTTTTAGACTGTTTCTCACTGTGCACTTCAGGCTGGCCTTGAACTCAAGATCTTTCTACCTCAGCCTCCCAAGGGCAGGGATTACTGCCTTGTGCCTCTACTCCCAGCCTTCTCTATTGTACTTGATGAGCAGGTATAAATCCTTAAAGATAAATGAGGTCTTTCAAGGTGTTTTGGACACAATTCCACCCACAGTAAAGAGGGGATGGGGTCTCCAGCATACTACATTTTACTTTTCTGTCTCCCAGTCACCTAAATCTAAGGAGAAAGATGGAAGCAACAAAGAATATAGCCTGTAATGACCTTCCCATCTCAATGACAGCCAGTATACGCAGGACAGATATGTACCTGGGCAAAGGGAGGAAACACTTGATGAGGAGGTATTCTAGAACAGCACACCAATATCAAACCCAGATTTGTACTTATTTCTCTTCTGCACTCTCCTTACACACACACACACACACACACACACACACACACACAATTTAACTCACAAATAATCATCTTCCTTCCAAACTACTGAGTACTAAGTTACAATGATGATCTGGATAACAAAAATAAAACCAAAGAAAGCAGAAACAATAAATAATGACAAATTAAATGTTGTTGTTATGGTTGTTAGGTGCCTCTAGGATGGTGTCCAACTCATAGTGACCCTACGTTACAACAGGCAAAATAGTATTGTCAGTGCTTGTCTGCTATTCATAGGGTTTTCAATGGCTGATTATTTTTTGGGAGTGGGTTGCCAGGTTATTCTCCAAAGTCCACAGCACCTGGTGCTCCCAGGTGGTGTCCCATCCAACTACTGACCAGCCTGACCCTGCTTAGCTTCTGAGATCTGACTTAGAAGAAAAATATTTTTGTTGTTAGGTGCTGTCGAGTCAGTATCTGACTTATAGCGACCCTACATACAACAGGGGAAACACTATTGTCAGTGCTTCTTTGCTGTTCATAGGGTTTTCAATGGCAGATTGATTTTTTGGAGGGAGTTGCCAGGTCCTTCTCCCAAGCCTACAGCTTCTGGTGTTCCCAGGTGGTCTCCCATCCAGGTACTAACCAGGCCCGACCCTGCTTAGCTTCTGAGATCTGACAGGATCAGATGCCACAGGCTGCAGCTGCAGGCAGAAGAAAAATAAGCTTGCCTAAATCAGGAAAACAATGAAAGGAAATAGTGAGATTAGAGAAATTAAAACAACATGAGAAACCTCTATGAATAAAGTAAATTCTAAAAACAGAGAGATAATATGTAAAGCATGCTTACAATGAAAATTAAATGATAGAAAACTAGGAGGTAGGATGGCTAGAGAAAGGAAGATGGTGCAAAATAAAGGTCAAATACACACACAATTACTGTGCCTAGAGATGAGAACCAAATAAAGTAAAATTGAAGTATTTGAATATATACAGAAAAGTCTTAAGAAAAAGACATCAGTCTGGAAATTGATTTCACAAGGGAAAATGCACATCAAATGAACATTATAGTTGGCAATAATGTATCCTACACTTGAAACTTAATAAAGGAATAGATCTCAAGTACTCTCATTGGTACTGTGTAAGATAATTGGTAGCTGTGTGAGATAATGACTGTGTCAATGTGCTTGACTGAGTAAACCTTTCACAGTGTATACACACATCACAACATTGTATTTGACCTGGAGGTGCAGATCAGTGGTGAGCACTTGCCTAATGTGCACAAGGCCCTGGGCTCAATCCCCACCTCTAGAAATAAAGGTCACACCACACACCTAAAATGAATACCATTTTTATTTTCTAGTTATACTTCAAAATCTCTGGGACATTTAAAAAAAATAAAGATATAGAAAAAAACATTATATGAATCTAGGAAGGAAAAGGGGGGAAAAATGACCCCTTGAGCACCCATGGAGAAAATATACATAAACCCCTCATACACGAGGAGGCTTATAGTGGCCCTGAATCCACAACTGGAGAACAAAACTGAACCCAACAGCTGTGAGGAG
Organism: Pedetes capensis; assembly: GCA_007922755.1. NCBI lineage: Eukaryota > Metazoa > Chordata > Mammalia > Rodentia > Pedetidae > Pedetes > Pedetes capensis. Next base: position 94,872 of record VMDO01004341.1, on the reverse strand, counting down.
AAAAGTGTGATCTGAGAATCACTGAGAAAGGAAAATAAGTTATCAAGTGTCTTGTTACTGAGAGAGTATAAAACCTATATATTCTTTAGGGGAAAATAAACATTGTTCTATTGCCACATTCAAACTTTGAAACCTACAAAGTCTTGTTACAAGGCAGTTGGAAGTGAAGAATTCAGCATCTAGCTACCTACAGCTCTGAGAAGCTGACCACACTATCCAAATCTGTCCGGGCCCAGGCTGTGGGTTAAATCCCTCAGCTGGGACCAACTTCTAGACAACATAATTCCAGCATCTTGAGGAAACTCCTTGAATTTTTTTGCCCATGTTTTAGACTAAATTGTGCCCCCTCGAAATTTGTCTGAGGAAGTCTTCATCCCCAGGACCTCAGAATGTGACTATATTGGACATGGGGCCTTTACAGAGGTCATTAAGTTAAAATGAAGTCATACAAGTGGGCCCTAATCCTATATGGACACTTGGATGCCAATGTAAACAGAGAGGGATGGTATAAAGACACACAGGGATGATGAATTTCAACAAGCCCAAGAGCAAGCACTCAGAAGAACTCAACCCTGCCCACACTTCAATCTCAGCCTTCCAGCCTCCAGAGGAGGGGAACCTAAATTCTGGTTGGTTAAGCCCCTCAGTCTGTAGCACTTTGCTGTGGCAGCCCTACTTCAGACTGGTTTGTGGAATCTGGGCCAGGCAACACTGAGCAGGAACTCACTTGGGCCTCCTGTGTCCTGAGAGGGAGAGGCCAGCTACCACCCCCATGCCTGGATCTCCTGCCACATGACCCCTCTCACTCCAGAAGACAAAGGGCCAGACAGGAGATAACATGATAAAGACGAAAACCCACAGATACCTGCAACTGCTGTGAAATGTTATACATCAAAGTATTTAGAATCACTTTGAGGCAAAACAAAAGAGAATACAAAAGTTAGCACAAACAAAATAATACTAGATTCCTTTCTCTTGAGGCTGAAATTTAGCTCTGTTGGTAGAGTTCTGCTCTGTACTCTCTGAGGCCCAGCACCACAAAATGGGAGAAGGACCTGGCAATCCACTCCTGAAACAAACCCCCAAAAAACAGCCAGTGAAAACCCTATTGAATAGCAGGGAAGCAATGACATAGAAAACTGCAGGGTATAGAAGAAAGTTCCTGCACAGTCTAATGGAAGAGATATTTCTGAGGAAGTCATGAAAGCAGGCACCTCCAAGAGGGACACAGTCACCCCAGACCTGAGAAATGACATTGAAGGGAAAAAGACTGCACAAAGGCAGACCAGCATGTCACAGTGCCCAGAAGTGCTTGGTGGCTTGGAGAATAGTTAATGGAGAATACACCTGAAGGAGGGGTGTGGGAGGCGAATGATGAGTGAGGATGGATCAGTGTGTAATGTCAATCTTTGAAAGAGGGTGGACCCTGGTAAAGAGTCTGTATTTTATTCTGGATGTAAAGGAAAACACCTGAATGATTACAAGCAAAGAAAAAATGTGATTAGATGAATGTTTTCTGAAGATTATTCTGGCTACTCCATAGGGAAGAGGTTGAATGTGTGGCCTTTCCAAACAGCTGATCAAAACCCAACACCCTTTATTCTATCTATACAAACCTCTGCTAGCTTTAAATAACTAATAAGAATCACAATGTGCGCACTGATACCCCATGTCTCTGGGTGAGACATCATCATCCAATTTGTGGCCAAGTTGCTGAGGGACAGAACTCCAACACTGCAGCTCTGCAAGGGCTCAATTCTCGTGGGATAGACTGGATGCAGATCTCCAAGGAAGATGTTCTGACATGCTCTGCTCTTACCGTTTCCTTTTCACACCTAGGTTTTTCTTCCTGACCTTCCTTTGATTCTTTCCCAGGCATCTGAATGGAAATACATGGGAAAAAAAAGATTATCACCACTCTCCATATACACCTCCAACATTTCCAATGATTAAAACCTTTTCTTTTTGCCAAGTTTCTCTTTCCATCAATGTTGATATCAGTCACAGATATAGAACAGATTTCTTCAAATGACCAGAGAGGCACCATGTTGATAACACTGAGGAAATCCCTTCCCTTAATTTTGCTCATAAGTGTTAAGGAAATACTGTGCAGTATCAGCGGGGCCAGTAAGCAAAGAACAGAATGGTGAAATACAAAGTAAGTCAGATTTACAGCATCCAGGGCTTTTATATATATATGTATATATGATAAGTTCTGAGGTAGACACTTTTGTATAATGTTCACAATCATGACCAAACCTGGGCATAATGATCATTTAATAGTACCTGCTCAACCAGAGGGGCTGGGATTTGGCTCAGTGGGTAGAGCGCTGCGCTGCAGTCTCTGAGGTCCGGAGTTCAATTCCCAGCACCGCAAAAATGGGAGAAGGACCTGGCAATCCACTCCCAAGGCAATCCCGAAATAGTCAGCCATTGAAAACCCTATGAGGGTCCCTATGAGTCGGATACCAACTCGACGGCACCTAACAACAACAACAAGCTCAACCAGACAAGTACAAGTGCCCATTGCCTTCTCTTCTTTCTCTGTTTCCCTGGAGTCAAGTTTTCCTACAATTCCATGTTCCTGAACTATGTAATGAAGAAAGAATCATATAAAACAATTCTCCCTGAGGTGGTGGTGGTGGTGGTGGTGGTGGTGGTGGTAGTGGTTGTTAGGTACCATCGAGTCAGGTCTGACTCATAGCAACCCTCAGGGTTTTCAATGGCTGATTTTTTCAAGATTGCTTCAAGAGTAGATTGCTACATCCTTCTCCCATCTGAGGTTGTTAGTGATACACTAACCTACCCATCCAAAGGATTTTGTATTTTAAATTAAAAACAAAACATAAAAGTACTTAACATTAGTAGGGACCTGACTGAAATTCCATGTGAATATTATTACTGAACATAACTGGGCACTAAATTTTACCATACATAAAAATTTTTTATCAAGAGGAATTCAAATACTGTTAGGTAATAGATGATATAAAAATGTGGTTCCTAAAGCAATGAATCAAGTAAACTCTGTTACTTTAAGATATATATGTTAAATTAAATGTTAAAATGTATCAGGTAAGCCAGGAACAGTGGCACATGCTTGTGATCCCAGTGACTGGGAGGCAGAGGCAAGAGGATCGCAAGTTCTGAGACCAGAGGCAGTAAGTGTAATTTAGTGAGAGTCTGTCTCAAAAAAAATGTATCAGCAAAGTATTGATATTATGGTATCTTTTCATACTTTGTTTTACTTTTTTGTTTTTATTTTTTCAAATATTTGATTTAACTTATAACTTCATAGCTCCACAAAGGAAGTCTCAATTATTAGTTCCCAAATTCAATAATTTGCACACTAGTTCTCCAACTATCAAGAAATGAAATCAATAATCAATAAAAATTGTAAATAAAACATATGTAGACACATATGTAGACACTAAGTAATATATTAATTTTGTAACAAAGGAATCATAAAGGAGATTTCTGAAAATGCATAATAAAATAGTAAGGAAAGCAATATAAGACTACTTGAAGAATAAAATAAAATGGGAAGAAAATGAATTTCTATACCAGGAGGGAAGCTTCCTGCTTTGGAGAAGCTCACCAAATGGCCATGACCAAGAAAAGCATTACCAGAGACTCAATTGTTTCCAAGGAAAGACATCAGTGACCCTCAGACAAAACTCGAGCTAGGTTGAGTAGTAAATACCTCCCTGTGGACCTTGAGAAACACTTACCAATTCTAGGACTGCTATAATTGTAAAAAATAATAATAGTAGACCTTTAAGAATAAGTGATTTGAAGTTATTAAGATTGGAATTGTGAAGATGATTTTTGACGCCTAAGCACCCATCACTGGAAATTTGTGACAATAAACTGAAATACCTGGACAGCAGTGATCTTCTGAGTTATTTCTTGGAATTATGCTGAGGATGGGGCCTAATGACTTGACCACACTAGGTGAGTGTTTAACTACTGGGCTACACTCCAAAGATGATGGAATTTGCACCTCAACTTGCCACATCCTATCCCCACCTAAATATTTCAAATACTCCAACTAAAAGAATACAGGAGATTAAAATATCCAAACAACGCTTGGCCAAAGATGTATAAGCCTTAAGGCAGAAACATTGGCAATATGAAAAAAAAACAAGGCAACATGACCCTACCAAAAGGTAATAGCTCCAGAAGAGTGGATGTCAACTAGAGTGAATAGGATTATAATACACTCTTCAATGATCAATGGGTTATCAAGTAAATTAAAGGGAATTTTTTTAAATACCAAAATCAAAAAAAAAATGAAAATACAGCATACCAAAACCTGTGAGATACAGTAAAAGTGGTTTTAAGAGGATGATTTATAGCTATAAATGCCTACAATAAAAATTCAGTGAGATCTCAAATAAACAATCTGATGATGTATCTCAAGGTCTTAGAGAAACAAGAACAATCCATCCCCAAAATTAGCAGAATCAAAGAATAAAGATCATAGCTGAAATTAATGAAATGGAGACTAAAAGGACAATACAGAAGATCAATGAAAGAAAGAGTTTGTCCTTTGAAAGTATAAAGAAGATTGACAAATCCTTAGCCAAATTAACTAAAGAAGAGAGAAAACACAAAATAATAAAATTAAAGATAAGAAATATGATATCACAACAGATTCCATTGAAACCCTGATGATTATTAGGGATTATTTTGAAAAGCTATCTTTCAATAAATCAGAAAATCTAGAAGAAATTAATAAATTTCTAGACATATTACTTACCAATCAAGAAGACACACAAAACCTAAACAGACTAATAACCAACAGCAAGACTGAAAGTGCAAAAAAAAAATTTTCCCGGATCATGGAGGTGGAGTCAAGATGGTGGACAGATAACACACGCCTTGTCCTGGAGTAGTGGGAAGCCTCGATTAGGGGTTTGAAACTCACATTGAATAGATGGAAACAGTGATAATTTAGTTTGGGAGATTGAGGATGAAACTAGGCGTACACTGAAATCAAGGATTTGGCTTCAGAGGAGCTACACAGTGGAAAGCAGCAGGACTGCCGCCATTTCGCCATCACACAGATGGCAGATAGAATCCCGGAGACTTGGAGGGGACTTCGAGCACACGCACCAACCGGGGCCTGACCCAACATGGAGTGCAACCTTGGCAGCACACTCTCACCCTGCCTGTGGGACACAAACTATAAATTCCGAATGAGGAAGTTTGAGGTGGCACACAGAATCGCCATCTGTAGCAGCCACAGAGGGAACAGGGAAACCAGTGTCAGCGATACGTGTCTAGAGCTGAGATGAGGCCCCCTCCCTCCTGTTGTGGTGGGACAGGTGTACAGACGCGATCTCCACAGATATATGGGCACACATATACCAGATCCCAGACACACCAGAGGTGAGCCCAAGTCAACCCACTGCACTGTGGAGAAATCTGGGGTTTGTGGAGGCGACTGAGCCCCACGTGGACAGAGTGCTCCTTTTTGGCAGAACCTAGTGGCACAATTGCCTGCAGCCATAGCTCTGTGACATCCAATCCCATCAGATCTCAGAAGCTAAGCAGGGTTGGGCCTGGTTAGTACCAGGATGGGAGACCGCCTGGGAACACCATAAGTTGTAGGCTTGGGAGAAGGACCAGGCAACCCCCTCCCAAAAATCAATCTACCACTGAAAACCCTATGAACAGCAGAGAAGCACTGACAATAGTGTTTCCCATTGTACAGAGGGTCACTATGAGTCGGATACTGACTCGACGGCACCTAACAACAACAAGTGGCACAATTAGCCACAAGCAGAGCAGTTCTGAGCGCAACCACAGTGCACGGTTAGAACTGCTACAGATTCCCTCTGGGGTGGTTGGATAGCATCCCACCCACAAGAGGCTATGGTCCTCCCAAGTGGGCGGAAAGCCCTGTAATAAAAAATTCCACGATAGCAGCCATATTCCCCCCATGCTGTAGGTTTTGGGGAGGAAATCTCTGATTTGGGGAATTGGGGCCCAAACCACGTGGGACAGGGAGAACTCCAGGGAGGACTCCACAGGTTCCACTGCCTCTCAAACAATACAACAGACGCAGAATATTTCATGGAACAGTCTCTTTGGGCACTTGGTGTCCCACTTAAACCCAGGACATTGTGGGGTGAATTGCCATATCGACCCAATAACACAGACTGTTACTGAGGATTGTGTGGCAACACTGCCACTCTGAGTTCTGTGGGGAGCACTGCATCCTTCAGTATCGACTTCACCTGGTGGAACTGGGTGTCCACCTGCAAGAACATACAAGTGCTTTTCTTTTTCTTTTTTCTTTTTTTTAAACGGGGGTTTGAACCCAGAGTCTTGCACCTGCTTGTTTTGTGGGTGCTGGACCGACACGCTGTGTCCCCAGCCCATATTTTTTACTTTTTAAAACAGGGTCTTGCTGGGTTGTGCAGATCTCAGGCTTGTGATCCTCCTGCCTCCACCCCCCAAGCCACTGGGATTCCAGGCGTGCAAAACTGCACCTGACTACAAGTGTTTTTATATGTGTGTGGGAGCGTGTATGCGTGAAGTCTGGAATTTATTTTATTTTTATTTTATTTATTTTATTTTATTTTATTTTTTGTAGGGGGGTTTGAACCCACGGTCCTGTGCCTGCTTGCTTGGTAGGTGGTGGACCGCTGTGCTGCACCCCGGGACCATATATTTTGCTTTAAGAGACAGGGTCTCATTGGGTTGCACAGAACTCGGGCTTGCGTTCCTCCTGCCTCCGACCTCCAAGCTGCTGCGATTGCAGCTGTGCACCACTGCACCCAAAGACAAGTTTTTATATGTGTGTGGAAGCATGTAAGTGTGAGATTTGTTTCTTTTTTTCTTTTTTCTCTTTTTCTTTCCTATTTTTCTTCCTTTCTTCTTTTACTCCCTTCCCTTTTTCTATTCTCCTTCTCTATTTCTTAAGCTACATATGTGTGTCTTTGTTTTAATCATTTATCCCTTAAATCTAAACATTAATTTTAATTTTGACAGTAATTTCTATTAGCCTCTGTCCTCTACCTCCTGTTTACCCCTCTTCTATCACCAGATCCCCCCTTTCTCACCCTACAGAAGAGAAACAAAATCTAATGCCTCCCTAACCTCTAACCCCCTTGGAGTTGGGTTGGTGGACTAAAGAGTCAACCACACAGACCAAATAGCCAAGAATATACCCAGCTCATAAGCTCTAATAAGCACCAGAGATTTAGCACCACACAGCCTCAAAGGAATAACAGAGGAAGAAGTTCTGCATAATCAGGAGAGACAAATTCTATTTCCCAGACCATATTATGGGCAAACAAAGTAAACCTATAAAAAACACAAAGGGGCAGGATGGATCTGAAGGCTCCACGGATCATAGCCCCCAACAAATAACTCCAACGGCTTGCAATTCTTAGAGATCTCTTATTTGGAGTTCAAACTCATGGTTATAAATATGCTAAGAGAAATAAAGACAAATACCACAAGCACATTGGAGATACTTGAAAGGATGGTTTCTAACTTGGAAGCCATTCTGTCATCCCAGTTAGAAACAATAAGGAAAAATCAAGCCACTTTGCTTAATACTCAATCCAAATTATCAGAATTGAACACGGTTAAAGAATCCTTCTCTTCGAGACTGGATGAAATTGACCTGAGGATCTCCGAGGCAGAAGATGGCATAAATGAGCTGAAACACAAGCAATTAGAAATGGATAAAGGTTTTAAAGAAAGATTTCCAAGAGAACTCAGATAGAATGAAAAAAGAAATATAAGAATTCAGGGCATTCCTGAATGAGAAGAAAGATCCACTGGAGGCCTTCACAACCAAGTAAATGATAGCCTCAAGGAAAACTTCCAAAAGATAGCACAGGAAATGGATACATACACCACTGAGACTTTCAGGACTCCTTTGAAGGCTGACTTAAATAGATCATCCTCGAGACACGTCATCGCTCGCATGTTGTCGTTAGAGACCAGAGACACTATCCTGCAAGCAGCAAGATAGAAGCCACTTATTACTAATAAAAAACAGCCAAATAAAATTACTGCAGACTTTTCCATATCAACATTGAAAGCCAGAAAGGAATAGGCACAGGTGTTTCAAATATTAAGAAAAAACAATCTCAAGCCTTAATTAATATATCCAGCAAAATTATCTTTGATAATAGATGAGGAATATAAGACATTTAATGACATTGAGGCCTTTAAATGATATGCAACCACCAAACCAGCACTGGAGAGGATTGCAAATCAATTACCACATCCAGGAGAGATAAGACAACCCTACAAAGGAAATCAAAGAACCAGTTAGCTGAGATGAGTGCAACACAAGAAAGGACCAAAGCAAACATTAATCATAAATCAGTAACAGGTAATGATTGGATATACAACAATAAATGCCTCTCAATAATCTCTATTAATGTAAATGATCTTAATTCACCAATTAAGAGACAGAGGCTGGCTAACTGGATGAAAAAACACAAACCATCAATATGTGATATTCAAGAAACTCATCTAACTCACAAAGACTGGACTAAACTGAGAGTTAAGGACTGTACACCTATGGGGGGGAACAAAAGAAAGCAGGTGTTGCAATTTTAATTTCAGATAGATTAAATTTCATTCCAACACTAACTAGAAGAGAAAAAGGAGGACACTATATTTTAATACAAGGAACAATCGATCAAGAATCCATAACACTCCTTAATATTTATGGCCCAAACATAGGGGCTCCTAGCTTTATAAGACAAACCTTATGGAATATAAAGAACTTTATTGGACCAGAATCAATAATACTAGGGAATGTCAATACCCTACTTTTGTCAAGAGAGGTCATCAAAACAAAAAATCAACAGAGAAACGTCAAATCTAATCTCCACCCTAAACCACTTGGATCTCACAGATATATACAGAATATTTCATCCACATGATGAGGAATACCCATTCTTCTCAGCTTGACATGGTACGTTTTCTAAGATAGATCATATGCTAGTCCACAAGAACTCCCTCAACAAATACAAAAGAGTAGAAATTATCCCCTGTTCCTTATCAGATCATAATGGGATAAAATTGGAACTCAAGAGCATGAATAATTCCAGAAACTTTGCAAGCTCATGGAGACTGAATAATACACTACTGAATGGCCCATGGATTGTTGATGATATCAAATTTGAATTTTAAAAGTTCCTACAATCAAATGATGATGAAAACACATCATACCAAAACATATGGGATACAGCAAAGGCAGTTTTAAGAGGGAAGTTTATAGCATTAGGTGCCTTCATCAATAAAATAAAGAAGAGCCAAATAAATGACCTAATGACACAGCTTAAGACACTAGAAATCCAACAAAAAACCAACCCTAAATGGAATATAAAGAGGGAAATTATGAAAATAAAGGGAGAAATATCTCAATTAGAATCCAAAGATATAATTCAAAAAATTAATAAGACTAAGAGCTGGTTCTTTGAAAAGTTCAATAAAATAGACACCCCTCTGGCTAACCTCATCAAAAAGAAAAAGGAAAAATCTCACATAGTACGGATAATCAAAGACAATGGGTCCATTACCACTGATTACAATGAAATACAAAAAACTGTCAGGGATTACTATGAGAAATTGTATTCCCAAAAATATGAAAATGCAGAAGAAATGGACAAATTTATTAACACGTATGACCTAACAAAACTAACCCCAGAAGACATAACTGACTTAAACAGCCCATTACATATACAGAAATAGAAAAGGTAATAAAAAGTCTCCCAACAAAGAAGAGCCCAGGTCCTGATGGATTCACGGCAGAATTTTACTAAACTTTTAAAGATGATATAATACCTGTCTTCCTCAAATTATTCCAAAGAATAGAAAAGGAGGGAACACTCCCAATACATTCTATGAAGCTACCATCACTCTGATACCTAAACCAGGAAAAGATTCATCTAAGATAGAGAATTATAGACCCATCTCCCTTATGAATCTAGATGCAAAAATATTTAATAAAATTCTGGCAAACAGAATCCAGCAGCATTTGAAAAAGATTATTCACCATGACCAAGTGGGATTTATACCACAGATGCAAGGCTGGTTTAACATATGGAAATCAATTAATGTAATCCAACATATCAAGAAACTGACAAACAAAAACCACATGATCATCTCAATTGATGCTGAAAAGGCCTTCGATAAAGTGCAACACCTTTTCATGATAAAAACACTGGAGAAGATAGGTATAACAGGCAAATACCTTAATTTCATAAAAGCCATTTATGACAAAACTACAGCCAACATTATATTAAATGGAGAAAAACTAAAACCATTTCCGCTTAGATCTGGAACAAGACAAGGATGTCCTCTCTCTCCTATTCTATTCAACATAGTAATTGAAGTTCTGGCCAGGGCAATCAGACAAGAGAAAGAAATAAAAGGGGTACAGATTGTCAAGGAAGAGATCAAATTATCATTATTTGCAGTTGATATGATTTTATACCTGAAAGACCCCAAAACCTCAACCAGAAAACTTCTGGACCTAATTAACTCCTTCAGCAAAGTCACAGGCTACAAAATTAACACACAAAAATCAATAGCTTTTCTTTACACCAATTCCAAACAGGAAGAGAAGGAAATTTCAGGAAAAATACCATTCATGATAACCCACCAGAAAATTAAATACCTTGAAATCAATCTAACCAAAGACCCTTCAGATCTCCATAAGGAAAATTTCAAAACATTAAAGAAAGAAATAGCAGAGGACACTGAAAAATGGAAAGACCTCCCCTGCTCCTGGATAGGAAGAATTAATATAGTAAAACTGGCTATCCTACCAAAAGCAATCTATAGATTTAATACAGAACCCATTAAAATTCCACTGACTGACTCTACAGAAATAGAAAAAATGATCCAAAAATTCATATGGAACTAAAAAGACCACGTATAGCCAAAACACTTTTAAGCTGCAAATCTAATGCAGGTGGAATCACAATCCCTGACTTCAAACTATGCTACAGGGCAGTGGTTGCAAAAACAGCTTGGTACTGGCACAAAAATAGGCCCTAAGACATCTGGAACAGAATAGAAGACCCAGATATTCCTCAACACACCTATAGCCACCTTATTTTCGACAAAGGAGCAAAGTAGGTAAACTGGAAGGACAGCCTCTTCAACAAATGGTGCTGGGAAACATGGTCATCCACATGCAGAAAAATGAAAGCTGACCCACATCTCTCAATATACATAAGAGTTAATTCAAAATGGATAAAAGATCTTAACATAAAACCAAAAACATTAAAACTTGTAGAAGGCAAGATAGGCAATATACTCCATCATATAGGCTTAGGAAAGTATTTCCTTAGTAGGACTCCAATTGCTCAAGAAATTGCAACAAGAATAGACAACTGGGATTACATGAAATTAAAAAGCTTCTGCATAGCAAAAGAAACAATTAGCAGAGTCAAGGAAACCCCCACGGAATAGGAAAAAACCTCCACATTTTATACATCAGATAAAGGTCTAATTACTAGAATTTATAAAGAACTGAAGAAAAAACTCCCCAAAAAACAAACAACCCAATACACAAATGGGCAAAGGAACTGAGTAGACAGTTCTCAAATGAAGAGGTCCGCAAAGCCATGAAACACATGAAAAAATGCTCAACATCCCTAGCCATTAGGGAAAAGCAAATCAAAACAACTCTGAGATTTCACCCTACACCAGTAAGAATGGCCAATATCAATAAAACAAAGAACAACAAATGCTGGCCATGTTGTGGGGGAAAGGGAACACTCTGACATTGTTGGTGGAGCTGTAAATTGGTCCAACCACTGTGGAAATCAATACAGAGGTACATTTAAAAACTAAAAATAGATCTACCATATGATCCAGCTATAACACTATTAGGAATTTACCCAAAGGGAGATGGGTCATCATCCCACAGAGACACCTGCACCTCCATGTTCAATGCAGCGCTTTTCACAATAGCAAGGATATGGAATCAACCAAAGTGCCCTTCAACAGAAGAATGGATAAAAAAAAACTATGGTATATATACACAATGGAATACTACTCAGCAATCAAGAAAAATGAAATAGGGTCATTCGCAGCAAAATGGATGGAATTAGAGAAAATTATTTTAAGTGAATGAACACAGGCTCAGAAAGAGAAACACCACATGTTCTCACTCATATGAGGGAGCTGATTCAAAATTATAAGAAGGAAAAATCCTATTCAAAGTTCGGATCAAACTAAAAGGGGGGGAAGATAAGAATGGTGTCAATATAAATGGTCTAGAAAATGCATGCAATTGTTCTAACAAGATAAAAACAAAGACCACTACAGGAAACGTTTCTATCTTAAACAGAATTGGAACCCAAGGACATATATAAAAATATTACTAAGTAAAAGATAGAGAAGACTTAGATGGGAAGAGTGGGAGTGGGGGAAGCATAGGGGAGGGTAATGGGTAATCTATATGAATAATGTTCATCAAAATGCATATATGCAATGTCACAATGAAAAGCATTTCAGAATGAATCACATTAAGATGTACATTAAAAATTTCCAATAAAAAAATTCTCCCAACAAAGAAAAGCCTAGGATCGGGTGGATTCACTGCTGAATTGTACCAGACATTTAAACAGAAACTAACACCAGTGCTCCTTGCATTATGCTAAATGTTACTTCCAAATGTTACTTGGAAGTAACATTTCCAAATTCATTCTATGAAGTCTGTATTACCCTGATACCAAAACCAGATAATGACACAGCAAAAAAGAAAACTCTATGAGCATTAATGTAAAAAGCCTCAATAAAATTCTTGCAAACTGAATTCAATAATACATTAAAAAGATCATGTATCTTGATCATTCCAGGAATACAAGGATGATTCAACATATGCAAATCCATAAAAACAATTCAGCATATTAACAGAATCAAAGACAAAAACTACATAATCATCTCAATAGATGTAGAAAAAATTTTTTGACAAAACTGAACATCTCTTAGTGATAAAATCCCTAAAGAAATTAGGAATAGAAGGATCATGCTTCCACATAATTAAAAATATTTATGATAGATGTATAACCAACATTATACTGAATGGGGGAAAACTGAAAGTATTTCTCTAAAATAGAAAATGAGACAAGGTTGTCCTCTGTCACCACTCTTATTCAAATAGGGCTAGAATTGTTAGCCAGAGAAATAATATAAGGTATATATATAGGAAAATAAGAAGTCAAATTATTCCTGCTTGCAGAATATATGATCCTAGACTAAAGGACCCAAAGGACTCCACCAGAAAACTCTTAGACCTGATAAAGATTTCAGCAAAAGTGAGATACAAAATCAACCTACAAAAATCAGTAACTTTTCCATACACTAACAACAAACTTGCCAGAAAAGAAGTCAGGAAAACAATCCCATTCACAAATAGCTTCAAAAAGTACCTATGCATAAACTTAACTAATGATGTTAAAGACATGTACAATGAAAACTAAAAGGCACCAAAGAAAGAAATTATAGAAGCAAAATGGAAAGAATTCTCATGTTCATGAATTGACAGAATAAATATCATAAAATGGCCATATTACCCATTACAATGTACAAATTCAACACAAAGTCCATCCAATGACATTCTTCACAGAAATAGAAAAAAATCCTAAAATTCATGTAGAAACAAAAAAGATCTTGAATAGCCAAATCATTCTAAGCATAAGAGAAATGTGGGAGACATCACAATGCCTGATTTGAAACTACATTACAGGGCCACAGGAACAAAAATAGCATGGTACTGGCACAAAAATAGGTATGTAGACTAATGGAATAGGTTACCTTGTAAAAATATCAAATCAAAATGGATCAAAGACTTTAATATGAGACCTGACACTTTGAAGCTACTAGATGAAAATACAAGGGAAACACTTGAAGATCTAGGCATAGGCAAAAATTTCCTGAATAGGACTCCAATAGCTCAGGAAATAAAAGCAAGAATAGACAAATGAGACTTTATTAAATTAAGAAGGTTCTGTCCAGTGAAAGAAGAGACAGCTTGAGGAATGGGAAAAAAATCTTTGCCAAATATTCTTTGGACAGAGAATCAATATCTAGAGTATATTAACACAAAAAAATTGAACAATCAAAGAGAAAATAATCCAATCAATGAGTGGGCACTGGAAAAGAATAGAGTATTTTCAAATGAAGAAATGCAAATGCCCAGTACATACATGAACAAAATGCTCAGTATCCATAGGTATCAGGAAAATACAAATCAAAACTATATTGATATTCCATCCCACCCAAGGCAGAATAGTCCTTGACAAATAACAAAGGCTGGTGAGGATGTGGGAGAACAGGAACTTTTATTCACTGCTGGTAAGAATGTAAATTTGTCCAGCTACTCTGGAAATCAGCATGGAGGCTCCTCAAAAAACTAAAAGAACTTCCATATGATTCAGTAATACCACTTCTGAGTATATATCGAAAAGAATTAGTCACCTTACTACAGAGATGCCTTCATACAAATATTTGTTGCAGCACTATTCACAATAACCAAATTATAGAACTAGCCTAGGTGCTCATCAATTGAGGAATGGATAAAAAATATATGCACAATGAGGTTTTACTCAACCATAAAGAAGAATGAAATTAGGTCATTTGCAGGAATTGATGGAACTGGAAATCATCATGTTACATAAAATAAAACAGACTCAGAAAGACAAATATTACATGTTCCTCATATGTGGAAAATGAAGGTGAGAAGAGGACTTGAAACTAAAAGAGGAAATTGTAGGGACAATGAGGAGGGAAGGGGAAAAAGGGAAAGGGGAGAAGAATAATAGAAAATAATGGAGGGCTGAATATGCTCAAAGCACATTGTGTGTGTGTGTGTGTGTGTGTGTGTGTGTGTGTGTGTAAATATCACAATGAAACTCCTTACTTTGTAAAATAAATACATGCTAATAAAAAATTCAAGTGGAAATAGAAGATATTAAAGTTAGAAGTTAGAATTAAAATACTCCAGAAATTCAGAGTGTTTTGTTTAAATTGAGTTAAATTAAATTCAATTACACTTAAAACAGAGATAAAAGGGAAATGAGGTTTAAAAATATGTTCCTAAGAAAATGCAAATAAGCTGGGTGTGGTGGTGCATGCCTATAATCCCAGCGGCTTGGGAGGCAGAGCCAGGAGGATCGCAAGTTCGAGACCAGAGGAAGTCTGTGTAACTTAGCGAGACCCTGTCTCAGAAAGTAAAGAAAAAAATAAAAGGGCTGGGGGTGCAGCACAGTGGTCCAGCACTTGCAAAGCATGCAAGTGGGAGGACCTGGGATCAACCCCCAGTACCACAAAAAAAAAGCAATTAATGATGATAAAGTAAGCACTTCCAAAACCATGAAATGAATGTAATAATCTTCAATAAAATATGAGCTAACTAAATCTTAAAATGCTGTAAAAATAATTCATATCATAATCAAGGGAGTTTTATCCTAGAAATTCAAGGACAGGTACTCAGCAAAAATTTGTTAACATAATTAATCATCTTAAAAATCTAGGAGAATTATAAAGTTACCTTAGCATTTAAAAATTCATTTGATAATATTTAGCCCCCATTAACAATAAAATTTCTCATAAAACTTGTTATAAAATTGATTTTCCTTTTTTGAATAGAGGCAATATGCCAAAAATGCACAACAAACTTACATGGGAAAAAAGTTCAGTTATAAGACAAAAATACTTAAGTACTGATATTGTTAACTGTGATATGGATTAGAAAGAAAAAGATATAAGTTGTGAAAAATGAAGAAGGATAAGAAAATCTTTATCTTTGCAGGTGATTATCAACCATGTAGAAAATTCAGTAAAATTAACAAATCACTAAAAGAAATTAGAAATTCAGCAAAGCTAGTAGATACAAGATTCAATAACATTCTAAATGGCTAGAACAATCTCTACTTCATGGGTTTGTCATTCTTGTATATGGAAGCTAGAAATCAGTCTAAAAAAGAATGTGGAAAAACCTATTAGAATACAATAAAGATTAGAATAAATAACTCTGTTGATTGGAATACTGTATGTGCATAAGCATAGCATTTAGCCTTTAAATTAAGGTATGTATTTAGTGATATCCCAATCAAAATTCATACTGGCACTTTTGGTAAAATTCCAAAATTCAGTTTTAAATGTTAGGAGAACAAAGTCCTCAGAGAGCTAAACCAATTTTGAAATGAAGACTAAAGAAGGCACGTGTTGTACATAATCCATGGGCAGTGTTCACTGCAGTACCAAGATTTCCAAGCTGAGAGGCCAGAAAGCACAATGCCCTTCCTCAGACTCATCTGCAACCAATGACCAGGCAATGGGATAGGTGCTGCCCAGAGTGTCAGGGGTCTATGCCCATGGTCTGACAAACAATGAAGAAGGAGGACTTTTTTCTGCATCCCTATTCTGGGGTACATGCACAGCCTCAACAGCACTGCTGGGGAATTCCTAGATGTGAGAGAAACTTCTCAGGCAGTGGTGGCTCCCCTGGGTCAATTCCCAAACACACCGCCATTTCAGTGATGAGGAAGCACTCAGTTCTCTGTATTGAAACCCATCTTACTGGGGAAAAAAAATTGCCACTGCTATACTTCTTGCACTAAGTTGAGACTGAGGTTGACATCAGAGAAAATAGCAAACTTACTTCAAAGTCATAATGTAAAAATAGCGTGCTGCTAGTGAAAGAGCACAACATAAATCACAAAGAAATAGAGCATACAATACAGATAAATGGACTGCAAACAAATATCCAAATATATATAGAAACGATATACAATAAAAAGGTACTGCATTTGATGAAAAAAGAATGGATCTTCTAATAGATAAAATGGCAAAATCTGACTTACTTTTGGAAGAAAAAAAGCTAACACACTAATTGGGATTATCAATCTAAATAAGAAAAGTAGAGGTATAAAGTTAGCAGAAGAAAATTCAGGATAACTTTGTGATCTAATGGTGGGCAGGCAGGCCTGTGATTGTAGCTCAGTAGGAGAGCACTCACCTACCATGTGGGAGGCCCTGGGTTTGATCCCCAGCCCTAAAAAAAAAAGAGAGTGGGCAAAATTGTATCATAAAGTCTGAAAACCTCCCAAGAGAAATGAAAGCCTACATCTACAGTAACACTTGGTACATGAGTATTGATATCGTCTTTATTCATAATAAGCAAAAACTGAGAGCAACCCAAATGCCACAAATGAAAGAATGTGTGATCATGCTCATAAATTTGAACATAAACAGACTTATACATTCAGCAATAAAAGAGAATGAACTCTCAGTGCCACAGTGGGATGAACCTCTCCAACATAATGCTGAGTGCACATTGTAGGATTCTGTTCATAAAAATCAAACATGTGATAGAATCATATAACTGTTTATGTGAGCATGGTGGCTCACACCTATAATCCCAGCACTTACTAGGCTGAGGCTGGAGGATCATGAGTTCAAGGCCAACCTGGGCTATGTAGTAAGACCTTATATCAAAAAACAAACAAGCAAAAAAAATCATAAGAGTGTTTGGAAGCAATTGGTAAGAAGCCTGAGGGAACTTCCTGGAACAATGAAAAATGTATTTATCTTAATTGAGATATACACACTTGTGAAACTCAATAAGCATTGCATCTAAGATTTACTTGGTTCACTATAAGCAAATCTAACTTCAATATAGAAATTAATGAAAGGAAATATATCATTTTAAAAAACCAAAAAAGTACAAACCATGAAATAAAAACTTGATGAATTCAACTGCATCAATATTTTGAGTTCTTGTTTAACAAGAGGAGGAGGAGGAAGAGGAGGAGGAGAGGTAGGGGAAGAAAAAGTGAGTCTACAGGGTGAGTCTATGGGTGAGTCTACAGAATTCACAGGCCTGTGCTAACCAGAAAGGGTGGAAGAAACCAAACAGAAACAATAGGTATATGAGCAGCTTCACAATTTGGAAATAAGGGTATTACAAATGTATAGAAGGGGTTGAAGGTTAGGCAGCTCTCAAGAACGGAGGGCCCCTGAGAAGAGCACCAGGTAGACCCCAGATGTTTCTCCCAGGTGACTGTGTGGGGCATGTCCACTGCCACCATAGCAGTGGTGAACACGATGACCTGGGTGAGGATGAGAATTATGAAAAGTAAGAGGCTGCAGAACAGACGCCCTCACTCTAAAAATGGCAAGTCTCAAAAATATTGCTGAGTTAAGGGGTAACCTATATGAATAATGCTTATCAAATTGCATATATGAAAATTGGCACAACGAAAAGCATGTCAAAATGAATCACATTATGATGTACATTAAAAATTTCTAATAAAAAAAAAATATATTGCTGAGTAAGAAAAGCAGAAGCCTGGGGTGGTGGTACAATCCTGTAATCCCAGAGACTCTGAAAGTAGAGGCAGGAGGATCACGAGTTCAAGGCCAGCGACAGCCTGCCTAATTTAGCAAGATCTGGTTTCAAAATAGAAAGTACAAAATGGGTTTGGGGTACAGCTCAGTGGTAGAGCACTTGCAAAGCAAGCATGAGCCCCTGGGTTCAACCACCAGTATCGAAAAAAAAAAAAAGAAAAAAAAGGAAAGTAGGAAAGAGATAATGTTGACACCATAGTAACACTTGGGAATATTAAAATTTCAAGCACAGATACTACAACATCTATTCAAAGACCCATACACAATAAGGCTACCCAAGAAACACATTGTAATTAGTACTTAGGGAAAGGGTAGAGAAATTGAGAATTAAGGAGAAAGGAGGGAAAACAAATGAGAATACACTTGTACAGCAAGCTTGACCTTAAATTATCTACTGAGAAGGAAGATTAATTCAACAGTCTGAGATATGAGAGAGCAGGGGCAATGCCCAGACCTGTCATCCTAGTGACTCAGGAGACAGAGGCAGGGGGATAGAGAGTTCCAAGCAGAGGCAGCCTACATAACTTAGCAAGACCCTCACTCAAAATAAAAAATAAAATAAAACTGGGCTAGGGGTGCCACCCAGTGGTAGAGCACTTGCAAAGGGTTCAACCCTCCTCTAAAAGAAGTCTCACATTTGGGACCCAAAAATCTGAGACCATAAGACCGCCTTCTCTTCTGCTGTATTTCATACCTCTTCTCAATCCTCTTCTGTATTGTGAGAGTCCTGTTTCTTTTTCCTTATTTTTTTCAATTTGTTTGTTTGTTTATTTGATTGTTTTTTGTTTTGAGACAAGGTCTCCCTCTTTAGCCCAGGCTAGCTTCAAACTCATCATCCTCCTGCTTTTGCCTCCCAGTGCTGGGATTGTAAGCCTGTGCCACCACATCTAGCTTTCTTATCCTATTTTTAATATCACCTCACCCTCATGAGAAATTGAATAAATGTGGTAATACAAAGGTAATACAAAATATTTTCACCAGTCACTGAAACAGCTTATTTGCAAAACTTCTATCTCATTCTGTTTTTCCCATTTCTGTGTAAAGCAGGAAGGAATCATGAAGATGTCAAGTCTTTGCTTAGTCATTAACTAAAGATAATAAGGGCTGGAGGTTAGCTCAGTTGGTAGAGTGCTGCTCCACACTCTCTGATCCCCAACATGACAAAAGCAGGAGAAAGATGTGGCAATCCACTCCTGAGGCAATCCCAAAACAATCAACCATTGAAAACCCTATGGGGATCGCTATGAGTCAGACACAACTTGATGGCACCTAACAACAACATAGAGATAGCAGAAAATGAGTGGTTGTCAGGGGCTGAAGGAGGAGGGCTGAATGTTGAGCACAGAAGAATTCAAGAGCAGTGAAAATATTCTGCAGATGCAGTGCACACAGGACACATTTGCCCAACCCGTAAGATGTGCACCCTAAGAGCGAACCTGAATGTAAACTATGGACTGCTAATGATACTGAAGTGTCAATGAAGGTTCATCAGTTATGACATGTGCCACTCTGATGGGGAATAGCAATAAAAGGGGCATGTGGGGGGGGGAGCAGGAGAGGAGGTGTGTGGGAAATCTCTGTACCAGCCATTCAAATTTTCTGTGAACTTAAAATTTCTCCAAAAAACAAAGCCTATTTCAAAACTAACTGGGTGCTGTGGTTTGACTGTGTCTTTAGTGTGTTGAAAACTCAGTTCCCAATGGAACAGTGAGTGGTGGGGCCTTTGAAAGGTGACTAGGTCACAAAGACTCTGCCATTGATGTGGGTGTGGGATAGTGATCTAGTGTGTGATCCTGCTGAAAGACAGTTCCACCCCTTCCTTCTCCCTAGTGCCTCCTCTCTTGACCTTCCACCATGGGGTGATGACAGGAAGGGCCCTCTCCAGATGTAGGCCCTCCACCTCGGACTTCCCTGCCTCCAGTACTGGGAGGAACCAATCCTCATCCCACATGAACTGCACAGCCTCCAGGATTCTGCTACAGCAACAAAAAGTGTGCTTAGATAGGGGGCAATGGCACCTTCCTCATGGTGTCATTTGAGGATTCACTTACCATACAAAATGCTTGGCACCATGTGGTACCTGACAAGTGGTATTTCTCTTCCATGTCAATAACTCTGGGACATAGTAACTGAGATTAAAATCCTGGCCACCTTTCCTACCAGTCTTATGACTCTTTTGTTGGAAGAATGACTTCATAGAGGGATGGGGAATTGTTGGGTGTCAAGAAAGAAATATGTTATTGTAGATCAAAGGAAGTGAGTTGGCAGAGCAGGTTGAGTCTGTTTCCTAATATTTCTGTTTTTTTCCTCCATCTGTAGACTTCAAGGGGCTTGTGTGGCAGCCATAGGAGAAGGCTGGGAGGCCCACATGTCACTCAACTTGAGGCCCCTTGCTGCCTCCCTGCCACTGTGGTTCCCCCAGCTCAGGACTGTAATGCCAGAGCCTCCCTAGGATGCAGGGTGGTGGGAATTGTGAATGTGTCAGGGAATCATTCAGCCTTTGTTCACACCACATTTTGAGCAGAACATCCAGCAAAGCCCAAGGAATCTCTTTAGGAGGGCACTAATTTCACTGAATGATAACTCTCTCTCTCTCTCTCTCTCTCTCTCTCTCTCTCTCTCTCTCTCCCCCTCCCTTCCTCCCTCCCTCTCCTTCTACCTTTTCCTGCCTCTCTCCTACATACACTCTTTCTTTTTCTTTCTTTCTCTCTTTTCTTTCTTTCTTCTTTCTTTCTTCTTTCTTTCTTTCTTTCTCTCTTTCTTTCTTTCTTTTTTCAGTACAGGCGGTTAAACCCAGGGCCTCACGCTTGCATGCTTTGCAAGTGCTGAACCACTGAGCTGCACCCTCAGCCCATTTTGTAACTTTTTTTTGAGATAGGGTCTGGTCTCAAACTTGCAATCCTCCTGCCTCTGCCTGCCAAGTCACGGGGATTACAGGCATGCACCACCGAGCCCAGCTTTTCTCTTTACTTCTTTGTGTCTTTCTTTTTTCCTTGGGGGTTAAACCCAGAGTTAGTACATATTTTGCAAGTGCTCTACCACTAGGCTGCACCCTCAGCCCCACTTTTTTTTTTTATTTTGAGTCAGGGTCTTGCTAAAATACACAGGCTGTCTCTGGCTTTGAACTTGTGATCCTTCTGCCTCTGCCTCCCAAATTGCTGGGATGACAGGCATGTGCTAACATTTCCAACTTGGAAGTTCATTTCATTTTGGTTGTTTCTAGCGATTTCAGCTCTTTGCCATCTAATGTTTGGTATATTTTAAGAGTTTCTTAACTTTGTCCACCTCTGTCTGTACTCCACCTTGCCCACTAAGGATAGGCATTTCTCCTTGAAATGTGGACCACATTACGTCTTTCTCCACCTCAAAAAACTTCAATACTTTACCATTACCCAATATCCAAGCCTTACTTTTGTTTCTTCAGTACTAGGCTCTCCCACATACAAGGCAAGTTTATTAGGTAAAGGTCAGGAAAGGATGGTACATGCTTCCAAGGAGGGGAGGAAGGATACGTTTGAAGAATTGTTTGGATTGTGCTAGAAATGTTAGGCAAGTCTCTGGTCAGTACCAGAGTCTCCCACATGTTGGCAAGAGCTGCACCACCAAACAGCATCTCTAACCTCTTTTCCATTTAACTTAATTAGATTAATTAATTAATTAGTTAACTTATGCAGTACTGGGAGGTTGAACCCAGGGCCTCACACCTACTTTGCACCACCCCACCACTGAGATGCTCCCTCATACCTTCTTCATCTTTTACGTTGAGACTGCTAAGTTACACAGGCTGCCTCTGGCCTTGAGCTTCCAATCCTCCTGTCTCAGCCACCCAAGTTAGTGGGATTACAGGCACAAACCACAGTGCCCTGCACCAAATCTCTCTTTTAAATTCTTCCCTTACTGAATCTACCCTTTTATAATATATTCTAGTTATTGACAACTGATTTTCAATTCCTGAAAAATTATCTATTTCAAACTCTTATGCATTTTCACAGATGGTCCCTTCAATTTGGAAAGTTTTTCCACATTAGTAAACCTGCCTAACATTTCCAGCACAATCCAAACAATTCTTCAAACATGTCCTTCCTTCCATCCTCTGAAGCACGTACTACCCTCTCCTGACCTTTACCTAATAAACTTTAAATCTGATTTACTCTTGCTGACTTGTCCTGAAATTCATTTCTGTGAGTGAGCCAGGGACCTGGCATCATTTGAGTGAAGGCCCCAAGAAGGACAATTCCTCAGGCCAGGTGGTAACACTGGGGTCTGGCATCTCTCACTGCCAGTGACAAGACAACTGCAGGGCTAAATTCACCAAAAGGAAGCATTACTGAGCTCGAAAGCTCAGGAAGACAGTTTGCATTCATACTCTTCAGACACCTGATTGTTCCTTCTCATACCGACCCCACAAAGCTGGTGGGTAGGAAGGTGGATCTTGTACCCAGGTAAGGGAAAGCAGTGCAGAAAGATTCAAGTGACAATAGTCTAATGTTGCCAGCTAAAATACAGGATTCACAGTTATATTTGAACTTCAGATAAACAAAGACAATATATGTTTTAGTATAAATATCACCCATGCATCACAGCCCAAAATATTGTAGAAGGCACACTTATGGTTTAAAAAAATGAGTTTTAGAAACTCAGATTGAACTTGGCTTCCAGTATTTTTATTTTCTGCATCTGGCAAACAACTATGGTCAACAGTGAGGCAAGAAGAGTTACCATGTGCTCTTAAGGATACTGTCCTCAGATTCCACCCTCTTAAGCACAACCACATTACAAATGCAGACACTCGGCCTCCTGATCTCTGTTCTCTTTCTCCTAAGGAAGACAGCATCAAGTCAGGACTCACCCCAGCTCTCTCAGGAGAAAATTTCCCATCCTCTGTCCAGGGCCCTGCTGCTCAGCTCCTGGGTTTTCTCCACTCAGGGAAGCGTTGAGCCAAGCAATGCCAGGCAGGATGTTGCCCTGACCATGGCCTCATGCTCCTGCCAACCACGAGCTGCCTGGGGATGGCGATGACAGAGAAGGAAGAAACCATCCTCAAGGGGAGGGGAAAGGAAGAGCATGTGAGGGGTGTGGTAAAAAATCAGGCTGAAACATGACAGAGTAAATTTAACACTGTCGGTGCACTTTGTTTCCAGGAAATTCCAGGATTGTAGGACTACAAATCTTAGATCTCAAGACCCCTAATACATCGTTCCCTTCCAAGCACATGGAGAGAGAGTCTTCTTAGAAAAAGAATAAAGTAAAACAAAATTTCTTGTGGCTCTAGCCATGAAAATGAAATCAAAGGTCAATGTTCTTTTTTCAGAGACAAAAGAGAAAAAGAGACAAAAGAGAAAAAGGAGAATGAGAATACAGGCCCATTGAAATTATCTGAGATGGTGAAAGAAGTAACCATTCCTCTGGTTGTCAAGTCCAAGGCTGACCTGACAAGGAGGAAGGATGTGGTGCCTGGCAGACCCTCCCCACCACCGGGCTCTCCACTTCCTCCCCTTCTCCACCCACCAAGCCACAGAGCACAAGCTGGCCCTAATGATAATGTTAAGGCCACAGTATCAGCAGCAGATCAGCTAACAGCTGACTCTAAGCTTCACTGTCAGTGCATTGAACTGGCTAATTCCCAATACCTCCCACTCAGGGTGTCCACTGCAAGCACTGGTTTCCTTCAATTTTCAACCAATGTGAAAATGACTTGCTGAACTCAGAAAGTACATGCTCAACTATTAAGACTCTTCTTTCCCCAGCAGGGAAACCAGAACTGAGGAATCTTACATGACTTAACCACCACCAACACAGGGGGTTCTGAAGTGCCTTACCATAATTTATAAGCTTTGTGTTATTATTTTATTTATTGATCATAAATGGTAAAAAAAAAAAAATATTGAGAACTGGCATGTCACACACCTTGTTTCAGGCTTATGATTCACCTAAGTCATATTTGAGAACCTGGACTTCCCAGACTCTCACACGTGTGCAAATCACCTGAGGATCCTATCCAAATGCAGGTTCTGACTGTCAAACTGATCAGTTTTCTGCTTTGTAACAGGCTCACTGGTGATGTCCATCCTGCCAGTCCCTGCAGAAGCCAGGCAGCAAGCCAAGTGCACTGCCTCAGTGCCTCTGACCGACAGCATCACCATCTTAGAGAACAGTGAGAAGTGCAGAGGCTCAAGCCCCCCCACACCTGCTGAGTGGAGCCCTAAGAATGAGGCTCTTTCCTTGCCTGCTAAAATTTGAGAGCAATAGCCATAAGCCGTTCTTCCTCTCACTTCTCACAAACTCACAAAATCACACAAAATCAGTCCCCAACCGCTCAGTTAAGTAGTTCCATGCAGACACCAAGTAGCAGAAATGTGGTAACACACAGCTCCCCCATTTATCCAGTATTTCTATTCCACACTTGCATGAACTGAGCTGGAAAAGAATGAGATTTTATTTCTCCTACTTACCACTATCCAACTCAACAGCACCTAACAACAACTGATCACTAAACAATGAACCTCCTAAAACTCATATTCTTTGTCTGTAAATGAATCGGATGTAAGGAAAACAAGTTTTGTTTTTTAGTTTTTTGGTTTTCTTTTCTCACTTTATGCGTAAATGTTGGTGGGGTACAGAGAAATACAGCATTGGCTTTTTCCGTTATTCAACCATTACATCACTTTTGGTTATACTTTTATTAACTTACAAGGTTTATGGAACATTTTGACTAATATATAGTAAAACTCATATGCATCTTTAGGTTATACTCCCTTATTTTTCCTATGTACTCATGAAGTTGCATCATTCACAATGAGATTATCCTCTACCCCTTTATCCCTCTAAATTTATTCTCCTCCCCATCTCACCTTCCACAATCAAGGAAAATGAGTTTGATTTAGCTGGAAACTCTTCAGCCATGCTGGTGATTGTATATATCAGACAAGCATGAGGTTCAACTTCATGTAATGTAGACTCCTGGTGCTATGTAGAATAACAGCCCCCTGTCTTTTCAAAGGAATGCCTCAAATTATTCACCTGATACAATTTTTTCCTACCCTATGACTATCTTTTCTACTAATATTTCCCACTCATTTGCTCATCTCTTTAGTCTCTTTAACTTGATCTCTTGCCTACCAATATTTCAGGTTTCATCTCTCTGAAAAAAACACAAAACACTTTTTTTCATTTACACTGCTAAGCAAGAACCATCATCTCTCCCTGTGCTCTCAGTCCTAGATCTTCTATGTGTGGGGTGGTTTTTGTTTGTTTGTTTATTTATTGAATTATTATGTGTTTATAATAGAAAATTTAGAAGGCATAAACAAGAAAAAATAAACAGCCATGTATGGTGACACATACCTATAATCCCAGCACTCAGGAGGCTGAGGCAGAGGATCATTGCAAGTTCAAGACCAGTCTGGGCTACACTGCTAGACTCTGTCTCAAAAAGCAAAAGCAAAAACAAAAAAGAAAAAACAAAAACATTTTAAAACACAAAATCCTACTTCCAGAAAACAATTACATTGAGTATTTTTTCTTATATCGTTTTTGTTGAGACATCATACTTATATAACTTCATAATACATGTACCAATGAGACATGTAATACTTGTAGACTTTGATACACATACACAATATATAATGATCAAATCAGGGTAATAAGTACTTCCATCTCTTAAAAAATTCATAATTCTGCATGTTGGGAAGTTTTATACCCAATAACCCTTGCGTTTTTTGATACATAACTTCACAGTCTGTTCTGTGAACACATGCACATACTCACTGGTTTTAAAACTTCCAGAATAGAGATCATGCTTTGCATTTATGTCTTTCTAACCATTAAAGATGTTTTCACTCCCATTTTCCCTTTTATTCCAGATTTATTGAGATATGATTGTTATACAAAAAAACTGAATGTAATTAATATATGCAATTTGGTGAGTCTGAATATATGCATACATTTGTGAGGTAATAAGCATCCATCACTTCCAATAGTTTCTTTGTGTCTCTTTATTTTCTGTTTTGTTTTGGTTGGTTTGGGGTTTGTGTTTTGTGTTGTTGTTGTTGTTGTTGTTGTTATTGTTGTTGTTGTTTGGTTATTTTTGGTTGGGTTTTCTTTTTCTTTTTGAAGTACTGAGGCATGGAACTCAGTGTGTCATTCATGCTAGGCAATTGCTTTACCAATGAGCTCCACCCACCAGCCCTTTTTTTATTTTTGATTTTGAGACAGGATCTTCCTAAGTTGCACAGGCTACTTTCTGGCCTCGAATTCAGGATCTTCCTGCCACTTCCTCCTGAGCCCCTGGGATCACAGGTTTGCATCATGGTGCATGGCTGCCTTTGTTTTTTTATGGTAAGAACACTTAACATGAGATCTACCCTCTTAACAAATTGTTAATTGCACAAAACCTTATTATTAACTGTAGGCACTATAACAACTAAAAGTGAAAGGCAGCCTATTAGATGAAAGAACATATTTGTGTACCATATTTTTGATAAGGGATTAATTTCTAAAATATGTTTTAAAAAACTCAATAGCTCAATAAATAAATAAATTGGAATGGACAAAATGCTTGGATAGACATTTCTCTAAGAAGACATATAAATGGCTAACAGTAGATGAAAAACTGTTCAACCTCACTAATTATAAGGAAGAAAAACTGTAGGACATTATATGAAGTGAAATAAGTCAGAGGCAGAAGGATAAATACTGTAAATCTCACTCATATGTGGAGTCTAAAAACATTGATCTCTTGGAGGCTAAGAATGTAATAGTTGTTACCAAAGAATGGGGAGGTAAGGGGCAAGGCAAAAGATAATGGTTGTTTGGTGGGTCCAACATTACAGTTCAATGGCAGGGGTATGTTTTGTGTTCTATTGCACAATGGAGTGACTATAGATAATAATAATGTTTTATACATTTCAAAATAGCTGAGAGAGAATTTTGAATGTCTTTACCACAAAGAAACAAAAATTGTTAGAAGCAATGGATATATTAATTGCCCTGATTTGACTATGACACAAAGTATGCATGTCCTGAAATATCACCCTGCACCCTGTAAGTATATATAATTATGTGTCAATTAAAAAGAAAATATATAAGAGGACAAAAGTGTCAAGCACCATGGTTCATGCCTGTAATCTCAGTGACTCAGGACACTAAGGTAGTAGGATCATGAGTTCAATGCCAGAGGGCATCCTACTCAACTTAATAAGAGGTATCTACAAATAAAAAAAATTTTTTAAGGAATGGGTAAAGCTCAGTGATAGAGCATTTGCCAAGGATATCTAAGGCCCTGATTTCAACCCCTGAATATTATAAATAAATATATAGGGGAAAAGCCATAATGAGACATCACTTCACATCTGTTAGCATGAGTATTATGCAATACATTCTTTATATCATTATTAACATATGCAAAATATCCCACTGAATAATAACAATAACTTTTTTAAGCAGGTATTTTCTTTCTCTAGTCTGATTGCCCTGGCAAGGACTTCACTCACAATGTTAAATAGAATAGGAGAGAGTGGACATCCTTGTCTTGTTCTTAGAGGAAATGGTTTCAATTTTTCTCCATTTAATATATTGTTGACTGTAGGTCTGTCATAGATGGCCTTTATGATGTTAAGGTATTTGCCTGTTCTGCCTATCTTCTCCCAGGTTTTCATCATGAAATGGTGTTGCACTTTGTCAAAGGCCTTTTCAGCATCAATTGGGATGATCATGTGATTTTTATCTGTAAGTCTCTTGATATGTTGAATTACATTAATTGATTTTCATATGTTGAAACAGCCTTTCATCTGTGGAATAAATTCCACTTGGTCATGGTGAACAATCTTTTTAACATGTTGCTGGATTCAGTTTGCCAGGATTTTGTTAAGAATTTTTGCATCTATGTTCATAAGGGAACTGGGTCTATAATTCTCTATCTTAGATGTATTCTTTCCTGGTTTAGGTATCAGGGTGATAGTAGCTTTCTAGAGTGAGTTTGGGAGTGCTCCCTCCTTTTCTACTTTTTGAAATAATTTGAGGAAGACAGGTTTTAAATCTTCTTTGAAAGTTTGGTAAAATTCTGCTGTGAACTCATCAGGTCCTGGGCTCTTCTTTGTTGGGAAGTTTTTAAGTACCTTTTCTATTTCAGCATATGTAATGGGTTTGTTTAGGTCACTTATGTTCTCTGGGGTTAGTTTTGGTAAATCATATATGTTAATAAATTTATCCATTTCTTCTGTGTTTTTATATTTTTGGGAATACAATTTCTCAAAGTAATCCCTGATGATTTTCTGTATTTCATTGTAGTTAGTGGTTATGATCCCTTTTTCATTTCTTATTTTTACTGTGTTGACTTTTTCCTTTTTCTATTTGATGAGATTGGCCAGGGGACTATCTATTTTATTAATCCTTTCAAATAACCAGCTCTTGGTCTCATTAATTCTTTGAATCATCTTTTTAGATTCTAACTGAGATACCTCTGCCTTTTTGGTATGGTAACTTTGCCTTGGAAATTACCAAGATAACTGGCTTATCTTGGTAATTTCGTTCTGAGTGCTTCTTTTAGGATTGATTTACTGTTGACTTTATAGGTTCTTGAGATGTGTCATTAAGTCATTTATTTGGCTCTTCTCTACCTTATTGGTGAAGGCACTTAATTCTATAAACTTACCTCTTACAACTGCCTTTGCTATATCCCATATGTTTTGGTAGGATGTGTTTTCATCATCATTTGATTGCAGGAATTTTTTAAATTTCTGTTTTGATTTCTTCAAAAACCCAGTGATCATTTAGCAGTGTATTATTCAGTCTCCATGAGTTTTTAAAATTTCTGGAATTATTCTTGCTTTTGAGTTCCAATTTTATTCTGTTGTAGTCTGATAAAGTACAGGGGATAATTTCTATTTTTTGTACTTATTGAGGGGAATTCTTTTGGACTAACATATGATCTATCTTGGAGAACGTTCCATGTGGAACTGAGTAGAATGTGTATTCCTCATTATATGGATTGAATATTGTATATATATGATATATATATATATATATATATATATATATATATATATATATATATATATATATATAAAAGATATATGTATATGTATATAGGGCTGGGATTTAGCTCAGTTGGTACTCTACTGTACTGCAGTCTCTGAGGTCCTGAGTTCAATTCCCAGCACCACAGAAATGGGAGAAGGCCCTGGCAACCCACTCCCAAGACAATCCTGATACAGTGAGCCATTGAAAACCCTATGGGGGTCGCTATGAGTCAGATACCGACTCGATGGAGCCTAACAACAACAACTGTATATATATATATATATATATATATATATATATATATATATATATGAGTTCCAACTGGTTTAAGGTGCAGATTAAGCTCATTGTTTCCCTGTTCGTTTTCTGCTTTGTTGACCTGTCTCTTGGGGAAAGTGGGGTATTGATGTCTCCCATTATTATTGTGTCTAGACCAATACAGTCCTTTATTTCCCATAAAGTTTGTTTTATGAAGCTGGTGACCCAGTATTTGGAGAGTATATATTTAGTACTGTTATTGGTTCCTGGCTGGTTATTCCTTTTAGTAATATGTAGTGTCCTTCTTTAACTCCTCTAATTACTTTTGGATTGAAAGTTAATCTATCTGATATTAGGGATACCAATAGGCAGTGAGCTGGGATTTAGCTCAGTTGGTAGAGTACTGCACTTCAGTCTCTGAGGACCTAAGTTCAATTCCCAGCACCACAAAAATGGGAGAAGGGCCTGGCAATCCACTCCCAAGGCAATCCTGAAACAGTCAGCCATTGAAAACCCTATGAGGGTCCCTATGAATCAGATACTGACTCAACGGCACCTAACAACAACAATAGGCAATGAAGAGGTCAAATTATCCTTATTTGCAGATGACATGATACTTTACATAAGGGACACCAAAACCTCATCTAGAAAACTTTAAACTTAATTAACTCATTTAACAAAGTGGCAGGATATAAAATTAACACACAAAAATCAATAGCCTTTCTTTACACCAACTGTAAGAAGGAAGAGAAGGAAATTACAGCTACAATCCATTTCATGATAGCCCATCAGAAAATTAAATACCTTGGAATCAATCTAACCAAAGACTGTGCAGACCTCTACAAGGAAAATTTCAAAACATTAAAGAAAGAAATTGTAGAGGATACTAAAATGTGGAAGGACCTTCTCTGCTCCTGGATTGGGAGAATAAATATAGTAAAAATGGTTATCCTACCAAAAGCAATCTATAGATTTAATGCAATCCCCATTGAAATGCCAATGACAGACTTTACAAAAATAGAAAAACATGATCCAAATATTCATAAGGAAACACAAAAGACCACATATAGCCAAAACACTCTTAAACTGTAAAACTAATGCAGGTGGAATCACAATGCCTGACTTTAATCTATATTACAGGGCTGTAGTAGCAAAAGCATATTTGTACTGGCACAAAAATAGGCCTGAAATCATGTGGGACAGAAGAGACAATTCAGAGATACATCATCACATCAACTAACACTTGATTTTTGACAAAGGAACAAAGCAGGTAAATTGGAAAAAGGATAACCTTTTCAATAAATGGTGCTGGGAAACATGGATATCTGCTTGCAGAAAAATGAAAACTGATGCACATCTCTCAATATGCATGAGAATTAACTAAAAATGGATGAAAGACCTCAACATAAAACCAGAAACTTTAAAATTAATAGAGGAAAGCATAGGCAATACACTCCAACATATCAGTATAGGAAAGCATTTCCTTAATAGGACTCCAATTGCTCAAGAAATCACAAAAACAATAGATAAATGGGATTACATGAAATTAAAAAGCTTCTGTACACCAAAGGAAACAATCAAGAGAGTCAAGGAAATCCCCACTGAATGGGAAAAAAATCTTCACATCCTATACAGAGGACTAATTTCCAGAATTTATAAAGAAATCAAAAAAGCAACACCCAAGAAAACACATAACCCAATACACAAATGGGCAAAGGAACTAAACAGGGAGTTCTCAAATGAAGAGGCTTGTAAAGCCATGAAACACATGAAAAAATGCTCAATATCCCTAGCCATTAGGGAAATGCAAATCAAAACAACTCTGAGATTTCACCCTACACCAGTAAGAATGGCCTAGATCTATAAAACAAATAACAACAAGTACTGGCGAGGCTGTGGAGAAAAGGGAACCATCTTACACTGCTGGTGGAGCTGTAAATTGGTTCAACCACTTTGGAAATCAATATGGAGGTACCTTAGAAAACTGAAAATAAAGCTACCATTTGACCCAGCTATAACATTATTGGGAATATACCCAAAGGGAGATGAGTCATCATACCACAGAGACACCTGCATCTCCATGTTCAATGCAGCATTTTTCACAATAGCAAGGATACAGAATAAACCAAAGTGCCCACCAACAGAAGAATGGATAAAAAAAGGTACATATATACAATCGAATACTACTCAGCAATTAAAAATGAAATAATGTCATTTGCAGCAAATTGGAGGGAATTAGAGAAAAATATTTTAAGTGAATGAACACAAGCCCAAGAAGAGAAATACCAAATATTCTCACTAATATATGAGAGCTGAATGAAACTTAGAAGAAGGAAAAATCCTATACATAAATTGGAACATAATAAAAAGCTCTTGTAAACTTAGCAGAGAAGGGACAATTTAAGGAGCCAAAAGAAGGAGGCAGACATCTAGCAAAATGAAGCAATGATGGGAGAGGACAGGAGGGGAAGGAGGGATAAAGAGGAGTGAGGAATGAGAGAGAGTTTGGCCTCAAAGTAAAAGCCCAATTTTAATAGTTTGGGACATAATTATAATAATGCCAACAATATCAAAGAATGGCAATAATGCAAATGGGCTAGATTATTCATGTAATACTGGTGACAATATAAAAAAATAGATAACTATAAAAAAGTTTGGACTTAAATCATAACTGGGATGCAAGGGTATTATTATATTATAATATTATAATATAATATAATAGTAATATAATAATATAATAATTATATAATGATTATAATATTATAATATAGTATAATATAATAGTAATATAATAATATTATTAATAATAATATAATTATATAATAATTATAATATTATAATATAGTATAATATTATAATATTCCCACAAAAAGACATGCAAGTAGAAGGGAGGCCATTGGTGGGGGGATGAGAGGGGGATAGAAAGGGCACAAGAGGGTAAGGGGGAAGTTATCTGTGCAATGTACAATGAAACACATATATGGAAATGTCACAATGAAATACATGTCAGAATGAAACACATTAAGTTGTACATTAAAAATTTCCAATAAAAAATCAGGCATTTTCATTATCTTTAGTTTCTCAGTTATAATAATGCTACAATTAACATTCCTATAAATAAATCTTGATGTGTATTGTTGATAGTGTTTTAAGATTTTTAGTAAATATGCCCCATGAAAAATTGTAGCCATTTGCCCATTCAATCTGTCTCCACAGTTGCTCTCAGCTGTAAGAGAACCAATCCCAGCCACTTCTGCAAGGCCTGGAGCCAAACCAAACATGCAAGGTAAAATAGTTTCCATCTGTGGAGAGCTACTCTCTACTCATTTCCAGAGAGCATTAGAACAAAAACAGTGAATTATATAAACACAAGGTAGAGAAACCAACTCCCAAATCTAACTTGATAACTTCATTTTAAGGTTTCTCAGATAAAATGAGAATCAACCACTGGGAAAGTTAACATTCCAAGAAATTACATATTTGGCTTCAAATATTTTCCATGTTATTTCCTCAGTAAATTTAAATTTTGTTTCATTTGTTATATGATAGAAAGAAATTATCTCAAATTTGGGAAAAAGCAAAATGACAATTACTTGGTTATTATTATTTTATGCTAAAGAATTTTCTAATTAACCTCATTGAACCTCATCTGGAACTTGTGGCAAACCTACCTTTATGGTCACAGAATATTTTCATGTATAGAAGAAAATTCCCACACAGCAACCTTTGCCTGACTATGTCATAATTGTGAGGAATTTTTTCTAGTGCTACAGTCCAGCAGAAGCTGTCACATGACTGGAAACATGGAGGATGTGATTCCTCAGCTAACAGTGTTGAAGAATTTGGGGTAGTCTTGCTTCTCGTGTCCTTCAGCATCAGGACATAGCTGAAATGTTTTCCTAACTGGTGAATGATAGTCTGGTCTAATGAAGTATGTGGAGTACAGACTTGTGGCTTCATTCCATCCTTGTAGATGTGAAAACTTCCACCTCTCATCTGTAAACCCACCAGGAGAACATTTCTATACCTTCACCCAAACTCTTTACTCAGAAGCCTGAGGATTGCATTTTATCCCTAATACATGGTCTCCCAGTTGATAAATTCAGCTTGTTCTTCAATGTCTGTGGTCTTTGTTTTAATTATTTGACTCCAAGAACTTCTAAAAGTTCTGATATTTACATCCTAGAAACTCTATATGTTAACCTGCAGAAATCAATGTTATTATCAACAACTTATAGTATGTAGAGAAGCTACTGATTTCAACTTATTGTAAAAAGAAAGAGATAAATTTATATATAGTTTGTTGTTGTTAGGTGCTGTTGAGTCCTGTCCTACTCATAATGACTCCATATACAACAGAACAAAACACTCTGTCATGCATACAATCTTTTAAAATTGAGCCCATTGTTGCAGACTCTATATCTCCTCTTATTTTGAGCCATGCCACATCACTAAAAGGAGGTCTGAAGGGCTTTACCTCATTCCCATCATTAATGTTGACTCTACTTTGAGAAGGCAACTCTTCCCTAGTTGTCTCTTAAATGCCTTCCAGCCTGAGAGACTCATTTTCTGGCACTATATATGACAGTACTTCTCTGCTATTCATAGGGCTTTTAATGGCCATTGTTTCAGGAATGGAGTGTTGGGTCCTTCTCCCTAGTTTGTGTTCGTCTGGAAGCTCAAATGAAACCTGTCCACCATGGGTGGCCCTGCTGGTATCTGAAATATCAATGGCATACCCTTCAGCATCACAGCAATATGCAAGCCCCCACAACATGACAAGCTGACAGATATGTGGGGGATATATAGTTTAGTAATCTTAATCTTGACTTTATCTTTTAGAATAATATATGTTGTTGTTGTTGTTTTTAGGTGCCGTCGAGTCGGTATCCAACTCCTAACGACCCTCATAGGGTTTTCAATGGCTGACTGTTTTTTTTGGGGGGGGGATTGCCTTGGGAGTGGATTGCAGGCCCTTCTCCCATTTTTTGTAGTGCTGGGATTTGAACTCTAGACCTCAGAGACTGCAGCACAACACTCTACCAACTGGGCTAAATATAAGTTTCTGTTATTCACATGGTTTTACAACCAGCTCTTTTGTTTTCTTGTTTTAGTCTTGTGCTAATTATCTTTTGCCTCACCAAATTACCTTACAGAAACATCATAAAGGAAGAAAGCTTTATTTTGGGTCATGGTTTTAGAGATGTCTGTCCATTATGGTGGGAAGGTTGTGGTTGAGCAGAGTCACTCATATCATGCCAGGCCAAAAAGCAGAGAAAGAGATGCTGACACTCAGCTGGCTTTCCCCTTTTCCCTCTTTTTTTCTGTCCCAGGCCAGCCCATGGGATGGTGCCACTATTTTCAAAGCAGGTCTTCCATAACTAGATAATCATACCTAGAAATGTCCTCACAGACATACCCACAGGTGGGTCTCAATATCTGAGGTCATTTTTAAATCCAGATAAGTTGACAATGAAAATTAACCATCACAAGTTTCAATAATTAATATACCAATGACATGTCAATAACTAAGGCCTTAATATATACTCAGTAAATGACTTTGAAGGTTGTGGGGCAGCTCAGTGGTAGAGTACATGCCTAGTACATGCAAGGCCCTGAGTTCAATCCCCCCACTACTGAAAAAAATGCCATACTGAAGACAGTTACTTCGATTATATCCAGATGATAGATATTTCTTTTGTCCTATTTTCAAGGACACTGGATTTTAACCATGAGGCTGAGTAAGGCTGACCTCGCACTCCCTGAGCAGTAACCCAAATGTTGATTGGACCCTGAGATTAGGAAACCCAAGGACAGATGTCAATATCTGGTTGCAGAACAAGTACTTCCTAATTTTATTCTGTTCTGCAACTTCAAGCAGTGATTATCCTGACACCAAGGGCTTTCCTTTGGAAATACTTTTTATTTAGTATTCAGTCATTATTACTCAAGAGCTATTTGTAGTAAATACTTGAACTACATTAAATTACATTTGACTCTCTATTTTTCAAATGTATAATCTTTATTAGAGGAAAAACATCCACAGAATCTTCTGCTTTAAGACAAATATGCATCCATTTCTAATTAGAAACCATAAAATTTGAGCCAGATATGGTACATCCCAGTTATGATTTAAGTCTGAACTTTTTTCTATAGTTATCTATTTTTCTACATTGTCACCAGTATTACATTTGAGAGGTTGAAGCAGGGATCATGAGTTCCAAGTCAGTCTGGACTACATAGTGAAAACTTTGGGGGAAAAAAAGGAAAGGAAAAAATCAGGGAAGAAAGAGAAACTAAAACCTTTAGGCAAGGGACATGACATTGTAAGTCAGTACTATAGGGTCCCATGTGCCTCTCATTAAATGAGCCATGGCCACCAATTAAACTCATCTTCACAAGAGTAGAAGACTTTAGTACATGAATATTTTAACTACTCTGCCTCATTCTATCCCACCCAAGAAAATCTATAGCTTCTCTAAGAGAGTGATATACACACAAATTTCCTGTTCTTTCTTTTTAAAGCTTTATTTTATTTTTATTAATATGCAATAGTGAACATGATCTCACAGAAAGTGAGACTCCACTCATGATCACCAGAGGGCAAAGAGTTTGAGAGAAGGAGAAATGGGGAAAGAAGCAGGCACTTTTGGGGCAAATTCCTGCATTAATACACCTTCAAAGTGTCCTTTCCTTCATTTTCATCTAAAATTTTATGATGCAAGGGAAGTATGCCCAGAGGCATTCCTGTTCACCATTTTAACCTTTTAAACATGTGTTCCATGACCTTAATCTAAGCATGTGTCTACTATCTTTCCATCTCAAATTATGACCTTAAGCCAGCATGCCCAAGAAGGTACTGCTTGACCAAGAATGTCAGGAATGAACTCACTCTGCCATGAATATGCATTGTTGTTGTTGTTGTTAGGTACCATCAAGTCGGTATCTGACTCATAGCGACCCTCATAGGGTTTTCAATGGCTGAATATTTTGGGATTACCAGGTCCTTCTCCCATTTTGGGGGTGCTGGGAATCGAACTCAAGACCTCAGAGACTGCAGCACAGCACTCTACCAACTGAGCTAAATCCCAGAATATGCATAGGCTACCTGAATAAAATCTCCACATTTCCTTTGTTCCAGGAGGGCATCGCTTTGGAAATAACTCAATGCCCTCCTTCCCTGCCCAGGTAATAACTTTCTCCACTCTTTGATAGCTCTACTGTGCCTGTTTTGGCTTTGCACTCCCTGAGAAGTGAACTCACTGCATTTGGTTTCACAGGCATTGAGAACAGTGTGAAACTACCCAGGACAGAGGATTGCAGTCATAGTCCTTTGCCCTGTATGAGTCCTCAGATTCATTACAAGTTATAGGACTCACATGTGGGAGCTACGTTCCTCTCACCCTATGGGATAAGAGAGCCAAACACAGAGGGCATCACTGAAGACACTGATGCCCAGCAACACACTCTGGGCTGTCGACCTAGGAGAGCAAAGGGGCTGATATGGGAAGTTCATATGGTGCCTGTGGTTTGTAGGGATGAACATGAATGCACAAGGTCTCAGGGGAAAGAGGCAGCACTGGCTGCAGAATGCAAAATCCATCCATCTCCCTGGACTAGAGCGCTGGTCTAACTTTAAGCCTCAGCCATGTCAGAAACAACTTCTGCTCTTCAGCAAAGTCATAGAGTAACTAATCGAACCAAGAAATTTCCTTCTCTTGTTTTCCACAGTTGACTGAGGAGCTCTGATGGAATTTGTTGCATCAGCAAAGCATGTTTAGAGTTGTGTAAGTGGACTGAGTCATGGTCAGGTACCATCCCCTGCCTTTCAGCAAAGGTACAGGGCAGACACAGAGTGTGTGTCTGTGTGTATGAGCATGTGTAAGTGTGCACATATGTATATATGTGTGTGTGTGTGCATTGCACACAAGTCCCGTCATCTTTGTCTATGTAAATGTGTTTCTTCAAGTATCAAGGATGAGTGGGGAATCATCATTTCTGCTTGATTGCACAATTTGGAAGTTTAAAGAGAGATTTTTTTTGTAGTCCTCAGGGTTGAATTCAGGGCCTTACACATAATATGCACCAATGAGCTGCACCCCCAGCCCTAGAAGACAGAGTTTAAATCTTGTCATAACAGAAGGATGTCCATCTTGAGACAAAGGCCATATATGTGAGCATTCAAATTTGAAGTATCATAATGTTATAGGATAAGTGTGTCCCCCAAAGTCCACATGCTCAAATCCTACCCCCAGGATCTCATCATGTGACTGCACAATAGTCCGTGCTTACTCAGGGGACACATGCCAAAATTCCAGTTGAGGCCCTAAATCACAGGCAGCCCAGCCATCCATGTCCTCTGTTCCTTCTACACATGCACATATAAGACAAAGTTTAATTTATAAATTAGAAGAGATTAGTAGTAACATAATAATATAGGACACTTATAACATCATGCAGGAAGAGCTGCATAAATGTGGTCTCTATCTCAATCTCCCATTGTACTATCCTCACCCTTCTCATGATGAGAGACTTGATAGAATGCCTGTGGTGACATGAATGAGATAGGTGGTGACACAGCAACAGGCTACTATCAACTCTCTCATCAGTCAGTTGTTTCTAGTGGATGGAAATTTCCATTTAATATTTTCAGACCTCAGTTGATGTCAGATAACTAAACCATGGAAACAAGCCCATGGATGAGGAGAAAGAAGGATGAGGACAGAGAATTAACAAGGCAATTAAATTTAAATGAGGCTCTTGGGGTAGAACCTAATATAATACAACTGACCTCCTCACAGGAGGAGGTTCTTATACATAAACTGTCACCAGGAAAGCCATGCACATGTTAGGACACAGTGAGAAGGCAGCCACCTGTCAGTCAAGGAGAGAGGTCTTGGAAGGACCCAATGCACTCCTTGACCTTGAACTTGCAGCTTCCACCACTGTGAGAAAATCTCCCATGTGAAATTCACCCAGTCTGTGGTATTCTTTTAGGTCAACTCTAGCAAGCTGAGTCACACAATTTCCTTTACAGTTCACCACCCATAAACAACACAAACAATAATGGATAAAAGATTTATCTCCACAGCCTGCAAAGAGCAGCAGCCATGAAGAGATGTTACCTCCTGGCACCTAAGCTACAACTGTCAGCATAACATTCAGCTCTCTCCCTGTGACAGGAGATGGAGTCAGGACACAGATAGTGAACTAAACCCTAAACTTGAGTTTTCCCACCTCCAATGCCATTTGTTCTCAATTGACAGTGGACAAGTGTGGGGCTCACACCTCCCAATCCTGCCCAGATGTTTGGATGAGTGGCACCACCATGCACACAGATACTAAACATGATTCACTCAGGACCCTTGGGTGAGGGACATAGACTCCTGCGGCCCTCAGGATGCCTGCAGAGATGGGCGAAAGGGCACTTTTGCCTTGTGGGGACAAACACAGCTCTTTATTTTTCTGCCCTTATCAGGGCAGAGAAAAAACCCAAAGCATACAGCTTTAAGTGCTGGCAGCTCTTATACTGCCTCAGGGGCAGACACTTTTGTGTTGGTGGTCCTGGTAGTCACAAGGAGAGAGTTCTTGATTCATTGGTGGTCTGGGTGAGAGAAAGCTGTTTCATTACCAATGGTCCAGGCAAGAAAGCGAGATCTTTTCTCATTGGT
Source organism: Pedetes capensis (assembly GCA_007922755.1). NCBI lineage: Eukaryota > Metazoa > Chordata > Mammalia > Rodentia > Pedetidae > Pedetes > Pedetes capensis. The sequence continues at coordinate 55,519 of VMDO01004341.1, read as the reverse complement.
GGTTCAGGTGAGGGAGTTATTTCCTTGAGGATGGTTCAGGCAAGAGAGACAGCAAGCTGCAGCAGTGCAGCTCCTTATATAGCTCGCCCATGGAATGGCCTGAGCCAATCAGCTTTGAGTCCAATTGTCCAATCAGGTTTGGGGGATTTGTGAAGGGTTTTGTACAAACATCCAATCAAGTTACTTTCATTTTCCCTAGATTTCTAATTTACAAACCAGATCATCAAAAGCCGTTTTCCCAGTTTTGGGGTTTTTGTCAATTTTCTCCCAATTTCCCCCCACAGACAAGTGGGTATTTCATTTTTATAATCTTCATGTATTTTTTCATTTGGATACATATTTTAATAAATCTAGGCCAATAGTTACTGAGGTAGAAGTCTCTGATTGCTAAATTAATGCAATTCTTTACAAAAGAGAAGCTTTTCATCACAAGAGTGACCAGAATTTGTGGTAAAAACTTGTTTCAGGCTGTAGTTGATGTTAATTTGAAGCATTAAACTTCTCTCTTCACAGAATATGGAGCAGATGAAATTTGAGCATTTTATTGATACTGAAAATTTTAGATTTGCATCAATCAGAAAACTAGAAAGCAACTCACTCTCCTATTTGAGGTGAAACAGACTCTCAAAGTACAAATGATAAATAATGCAAAGTCTAGAATAAAACATCCACAAACAGAATGATCTGCTTCGGAATTTTCTGTGCAACTTTCCTTCCACTGGGGAAAGGACATAAGCCATTCTGTCTCTTATGGTGGTCCTTACTTCTCATTGCAAACAGTACAGTAGCATGTGTTTTCTTCTAAACTATGTTAAGTCACTTGCAGTATAGAAAACAATAAGCAGATTTACTAATGATTAGTTTATTTGTCTTTTCTAAGAACCATCACCATCCTTAAAAAATAGAAACACTTAGCCAGGTTCACACTTGTGATCCCCGTAACTCTGGAGGCAGAGGCAGAAGTATCACCAGTTTGAGGCCAAAGTCTGCCTGCATAACTTAGTGAGACCCTAATTCAAGATAAAAAATTTAAAAATGAGCTAGGGGTTCAGCCCAGCACTTACAAAGTATGTGCCAGGCTCTGGGTTCAACCCTCAAGTACCAAAATGGAAACACTTGAGTCAAGCATGGTGGCATGTGCCTTTAATTCCAGGACTTGGGAGGCTGAAGCAGGAGGATCATGAGTCTGAGGCCAGTCTGTGCTTAATGAGACCCTGTCTCAAATACAAACAAACAAAATCAAAAAGAAAAAAGAAAAAAGAATTCCTGTCACTGCTTCCCTGAATGTTATCCATTCTAAAAATCAATGTGGTTTCTAATCACCAGCTCAGACTTGGAGTGTTGCCTGTGTGGGTTTTATTTTGTGAGATCAAGTTCAAAATCGCCTTTCATTTTCTGTGTGCATGGAATCTTAATGATTTTTTTTATCTTGACCTGTACCTCAGTTTCAGTCATCTTGGGAGTCACTGGAGTACTCCACCTGCAGCATCATAATACTATCCCAAACTACCAATATGGAACAAAAGGCTAACAATCCTCAGTGTTCTATCACACTTACTACAATTCTCAAGACATGGGAGCCTCCACCATTGTTCTGCTCGATAATGCACTATAAAAACTTGAGTTATGAGAACTGCAATTGCTAGGGATCTGCCAAAGGAAATTATTTCATTCACTATTCTAATGAACAAAATACATTTCTTGGTTTTTTAATAGCTTCAACAGAATAAAGAAAATAATGAGTTTAAAAAGACTTCAAAAAATAAGCAGTATTTTAATTTAAAGCAATGTATTTAAAGCAGAGCTTCAAACTTGTGCAAAATTATGTTTAGGCTCAGGTGAGTTTCAGTATGTTAAAACTTAATGGGTTAGGGTTTAAGCGTTTAAAAAAATTTTTCTGACCCTGAACCCAGTAAAAAATTGGGTTTAAGTTCAGTTTTTAATGTTGTTGTTCAGGTGTTTTGGCATCATTAGCTATTTTATTGTTCACAAAAATTGCAAAAAAAAATTATTCATCTAGCTGCACATATGATTAAGATTTTAAACCTTAACCCTGCACTTTTTTATTTTGGGGGGCACTAGGAGTTGAACCCAGGTCATCACACATACTTCACAAGTGCTCCACCACTAAGCTGCACCTCTATTCCCTTTTAATTTATTTTTTATTTTGACACAAGGTCTCACAAAATTACATAGACTGTATCTGGCCTTGAATTTGCAATGCTCTGCCTCTGCCCTCCTGACTTGCTAGGATTGCAGGCATACACCACTGCACCCAGCCTCTACCTTTTAACACTAAACCTGCACCTGAACCTGAACCCAATTTGTCACAGTTTGGAAGCCCTGATTTAAAGACAAAGCTATTACCACTTAAGAGAACCAAAGACTGGCTGGCTCAATCAATAGAAATTTATTTTCTGGTGGTCCTAGAGGCTAGAAATCCAAGATCACAGTACAGTTAGGGCTAGCTTCTGGTGAGATCTCTCCCTCTGGCTGGTGATACACTACCTCCTTTCTGTGTCCTTGCTCAGCTTTCTCTGTGCCATTTTGGAGACAGTGAGGAAGACCTCCAGTGCCTCTGTCTCTTCTGACAAGGGTGCCATTCCTATACCTTGATGATGTCTTCTAACCTTAATAACCTCACTAAAAACCCTTTCTCCAAATATAGTCACACTAGGGGTTAAGATTTTAATATGTGAACGGCAGGACTGTTCAGTTCATGACACCACCCAAACAAAAGTTAGTGTGAATGGTTAAGAGCAGGAACCCAAAGTCTGACATGGACATGCTGGCTGGGGATATCATTTGGAGAGTTTTCGGTATTTAGCTGGTATTTGAACCTGCTCAAGCAGGCAATGTGCCTCAGGACCAGGACACGACTTAGGAGTACAGATTTCTGTGAGCTCCTGGCTCTACCACTTTCTAGCCAGATCCCTGAGCCAGCTACTTGCCCGCTCAAGGCCTCAGCAGCCTCATCTGTAGCATAAAGTTCATAACAATCCTTTGTACAGTTAGGAGTGACTTGGATAATTCAAGAAAGACTCAAAGAGCACAGAAAACTATTATTGCTATGCAATGACCCATATTGGTTTATAGGCAATAGATTGTATCAACCTTATATTTCAACAGATGTCATATATTGCTTGACTAAATAATCTGATTAACAAATCATTAATTTATTGGCTTATATTATTAATAATAAATTGTTAAAATAATATTTACTGGGTGCTGTCAGTACCACAGGTATCAATTCACTTATTAAGACAACAAGAAATATAATATTTAATAGTATAATCACAAACTTTCTCTTCACAGAGCTTAAAAATTATGATTACATTTTGCAAACTCTTACATACAGATCCAAAAACTGAAGACAAGTAAATTCAAGAGGAGTGGCTAGTTGCCAGTGCAACCTAATAACAGAGCAATGGGCAAAACTGACTGATTTTAAAGGCTGAATTCTTAAAACTTATACCATCCAAGGATAATTCCTCTACACAAAGCTACGAGTAAATTAACCATGATACAATTAGGTTCTATTTCTAGAAGAATCAAAAATATTTATCAGTGAAATAGTATTTATACTAAACATAAAAGTGTATAACAGCCAAAGGAAGAAAGAAAATTATAGGACAACGTGCTTTATAAACATAGATACAAAATTCCTCAGCAAATTACTAGCAAACCAAATCTGGCAGCAAACCATAGAATGATTGTACACAGAGATTAAGTGGGATTTACCCAAGAATACAGAGGTGGTTCAATATATGCAAATAAAATGATTTAAAGTGAAAAGGAGACTTCCTCCCCATTACAAATGGCACACATGCAAACCCCACAGCTAACATCCCCCTCAGTAATGGAAAACTGTAATGCCCCTCTGAGATCAGTAGGAAGATGAGAACCCTGGCTTTCACCACTTTTGTTTGACACTATGCTGGACAATCTAGCCAATATAATTAAGCCAAATAAGTAAATAAAAGGCCTATAAATTGGCAAGGGAAAAGTAAAACTATCTATATTCACAAATGACATGAACTTATATGTAATTTTTTGTTTGTTTTTTTCCTGGGGGGGACTACTGGGAGTATTGAACCCAGGGGCTCACTCTTGTGTGATTTGCAAGTGCTATACCACAGAGCTGTACCCTCAGCCCATTTTTTTCCTTTTTATTTTGAGGCAGGGTCTCACAAAATTATCCAGACGACCCACCTCTGGTCTCAAACTTGTGATCCCTCTGCCTCCACCTCCCCAGTCACTGGGATTCTAGGCATGAGCCACCATGCATGGCTTACAAAAAAATTTTTGATACAGCTAATGAACCCATTTAGCAAAATCCCAAGGATGGTTTTTTAATGGAAAATCCAATTCTTAAATTTCTATGAAACCATTTTTCAAACTCATTTGACCCTGAATAGGCAAAAAAATAAAAGAAGAAGAAAAAGAAAAAAGAAAAAAAACTTTAAAAAAATGAAAGATTCTCTTTCAAATTGCAGAACTTACTAAAAAATTATAGCCCAAAAATGTGCAATTCTAACATAAGGATAATAACTTAAAAGTAAAAGAAATGGGGGTGTAGAAATAAGCCCACATATCTATGTCAATTTGTTTGCTTGTTTTGTAGTACTTAAGGTTTGAACCGAGAACCTTGCACATACTTTTCAAGTGCTCTACTACTGAGCTGCAACCCCAGCCCATTTTTTATTTTTTATCTTGAGACAGAATCTTGCTAAGTTATGCAGGCTGCCCTTGGCCTCATCTGCAATCTTCCTGCATCCATCTCCCAAATTGCTGGGATTACAAGCATGAGCCACCACACAGAGCCTGATTTTTGACAAAGTATCAGTAGAGAAAGTGTAGTTTCTTCAACAAATATGCCAAGACAACTAGACACATACCTCAAAAGAATGATGTTGGACCCCCTGTCTTATGCTATATTCAAGAACTAACTCAATATAGATCAAAGACCTAAATGTAAGAGCTAAAAACTATAAAATGCTTAAAAGTAAACATGGTAGCAAATCCTCATGATCTTGGATGAGACAATGGTTTCTTATATATGACACCAAAACAGAGCCACAAAAGAAAAGTGGATCAACTAGACTTTATCAAAATTAAAAATTTCTCCACCAAAGGACACTATCAAAAGAATGAAAAACAACACAGAAAATGTTTGCAAATCATATATCTCACAAGAGTCTAGTACTCAGAACATAAAATGAATATCTACATCTCAACAACAGAAAAATAAACTAAACAGAAAATGAACAAAAGATTTGAACAGATATTTCTACAAAGAGCATAAGCAAATGACTGAGGCGCACATTTAAAAATGTACATTACTAGTTATAGCGAAATGCAAATCAAAACCACAAAGAGATAACATTTCACAATCACCATGATGGCCATAAAAGAGAAAAAGTGGAAAATGAGAAGTCCTGGTGATGTCGTGGAGAAATTGGATCACACATTGCTTACAGGAATGCAAAGTGGCTTAGCCACTATGGAAATTTTGCCAGTTGCATATAAATATAATCATAGAATGATAATAAACCCTGCAATTTCATTCCTAGGTTTGACCCCAAAAGAACTGAAAACATATTCAAATGAAAACTTATTTGTGAATGTTCATGGTAGTTGTATTTTCAACAGCCAAAAGGTGGAACAACTCAAGTGCTTGCCAACATATGAATAAACACAAGAATGTAGAGTCATAGAATGAAATGTTATTCAACTATAAATGAGAATAAATTACTGACACAGGCTCAATCATAACTGAACCTTGAAAACATATGAAGTGAAAGAAACAAGACATGAAAGCCAAATATTATATGATCCATTTATATGTAATATCCAACATAAGCAAATGTATACAGACAGAAAGCAGATTCATGGTTACCAGGGCTTGGGAAAGTTGGGGAATAGGAAGTGGCTGACTAAGAGGCATAGACTTCCCATTTGGAGTGATGAAAAAGTTCTGAAACTAGATAGTAGTGTTGGCTGTACAATACTTTGAATGTACTTAATTCCACTGACTTGAATACTTTAAACCAGTTACAGGATAAATTTATGATATATGTATTTTATCACAATAGAAACAAATTTATCCTGTTAAGAAAAATATTAGCTCATCATTGAGATGTACACCAATGAAAATGATTGGATTATAAAAGTGTCTATATAGAATCGTGTGCCAAAATCAGTATCATGTGCAAATATTTCAGCCTATCACCATATGATAAATCCTTGCATGAAGACTCAATTCTAACAGTCTTCTAAAATAATCTTCTATTCATAGAAAGAATTCCTATGAGCACATTACAATGAAATCGTAATTATCCAGTAGGAAAACAATCCCCAAAGCTTCATTCCCTCTAATTTCACTCCCCTGATATATACCATCATCTTCAGTCTCCTTTTCAAGAGCTTCTGGAGATAGCACAGATTTCTCATGACTAGAAGGGCTTTGTGTAACACTTTGTTCTTTGAAAGTCAGCCTATTCTGGATATACTGTGAGCCATCCTCCCTCCTTGGACTACCAATTTTTTTAAGAACAAATAAATGCTTCTTACTAGTTCAAACATTCTGATTTAAAAACTCAAGATGCGTCATTCACACATACTAAATGGAATGTCAGTAGTCACATCTGCTACCACTAACTTGGAATTTTCAATATTTGAAGGGCTTTAAAATCTCTTATCTGATCTCTTGTTTTTAATGCTACAGGCATCAAATTAGTGGGTGTTATTAATCCTTGAAGTTGCGTGCTCTATAATCAACAGTCGTGAAAGCAGCAGTCAAGAAATCCAAAGACGCATTGCTCTAGGAAAAGCTGTGGCAAAAGATCTCTTTAGAGTATTGAAAAGCAAAGATGTCACATTGAAGACGAAGGTGCGTCTGACTCATGCCATGGTATTTTCAGTCGCATCATATGGTTGTGAAAGCTGGACATTGAACAAGAGAGACAGAAAAAGAATTGATGCTTTT
>VMDO01004341.1:0-48431 GCA_007922755.1 Pedetes capensis | reverse complement strand
TATGGCCAAACTGCGTCTTACATATTTCGGACATGTAGTCAGGAGAGAACAATCCCTGGAGAAGGACATCATGTTTGGAAGAGTGGCAGGTCAATGGAAAAGAGGAAAAGCCTCCACCAGATGGATTGACACAGTGTCTGCAACAATGGGCTTAAACATAAATAAGATGGTTTGCCTGGCACAGAATCGGCAAGTGTTTCGATCTGCTGTACATAGGGTCGCTATGAGTCGGACTCGACTCGATGGCACCTAACAACAACAACAACAAATTAATCCTTGAAATAGAATATTGCCCATTTTCATCCTAAAAAGGGAAATGATGCCACTAGGTCACCACCAGTAAGTGATATTCTTGGGTTTGTTTACTTGGTTTTTATGTTTTTTAAGATAAAATGGAATCACAGTCTTTCTGGAAATTCCAGTTAAGGTTGATGAGCACTAATCTACTGAAATAATTTAGTTTTTTCTCCTTGTGGCCTTTGGTATTTTAGCAGGTTGCCTATACTCTGGGGTGCAGTTTGTGAATGCATGGTTAATTCTGATAAAATATGGACTCATGGCATTTCTATAACTGTTACACATCCTATCTTCCTTTGTCATAATGGCAGAGTACTTGGGATGGGATCATGTGCTAAAGAGTGCATTTTTACTGTGACAGTTTGAGTGACTCTGTTCCTGAGAAAACCTCTTTCTTTATGGGGAATTCTTTTTTACTAAAAACCAGTACATCCTGGGGGCAGCTACAGCAATACTGGGCAGCTCTGGGGCTTTGGATATGACACTGAGCATTTCTCAACATAGGTCTGACATCAGAAAGGTCTCTTTCTCCTCAAAGAAGCTACTAAATTATTATCTCATAAATGACCCCGTGGCCTCCACCTCCTGGTGGCATTGACATATGTTTCTGCATATTGCCAACAACAAGCCTACACAGTTTCTATCTCCTCACAGAGGGGACAATGCAAGTATGTTTAGCCTTCTGTTTTCCAGTTCATCTGTGGTAACTATGCCTGAAGCAATCATGTGAACTGTGGCATGACTCACTTGCAGATAACTAGCCCACTCATCCTTTCTCTTCCACATTCTCCTTATGAAACCACCCCTGCTATGATGGTCTCCACCACCTCCCTGCTTGGGTGGGGTCAGAAAGCATTCTCCCTGATGCTCTCCCAGGGAGATACTGCTCCCTGGCCTGCTGTGTGCAGATCACACCATCATCTCAGCATCCTGGAGCAGTCAGGCCTCCTCTGATAGTGCTTCCATGTGGAAATTTGGGGAAATGCCAGGAGCTCTCTGAACCCCATTTCTGCACATGCACAATAGACTTTTATGTATTTGGGGAGTGTTTTGATTGACACACGAGATTTGTAAATACTTATAATGTGTCATGTGACATTTGGAATCATGTATGCATTTGTAATTAGCACATCTATCATCTTGAACTTTTATCATTTTTTATGGCGAGACTTTCTTCTTCTTATTATTGTTATTGTTATTGTTATTATTATTATTAGAAATTTTAATGTACATCATAATGTGATTCATTTTGACATGCTTTTCATTGTGACAATTTTCATATGTACAATTTGATAAACATTATTCATATAGGTTACCCCTTACCCTCCCCTATGTTTCCCCCACTCCCACCCTTCCCATCTAAGTTTCCCATCCAAGTCTTCTCTATCTTTTACTATGTAGTATTTTTCTATATGTCCTCGGGTTCCAGTTCTGTTTAAGATAGAAATATTTTCTGTAGTTGTCTTTGTTTCTATCTTGTTAGAACAATTACATGCGATTTCTAGTCCATTTATATTGACCTCATTCTTATCTTCCCTCCCCCCCCCTTTTATTATGATCTGACCTTTGAGTAGGATTTTTTCCTTCTTATAATTTTGAATCAGCTCCCTCATATGAGTGAGAAAATGTGTTGTTTCTCTTTCTGATCTTGTGTTCGTTCACTTAAAATAATTTTCTCTAATTCCATCCATTTTGCTGCAAATGACCCTATTTCATTTTTCTTGATTGCTGACTAGTATTCCATTGTGTGTATATACCATAGTTTTTTTATCCATTCTTCTGTTGAAGGGCACTTTGGTTGATTCCATATCTTTGCTATTGTGAAAAGCGCTACATTGAACATGGGGATGCAGGTGTCTCTGTGGTATGGTGACCCATCTCCCTTTGGGTCAATTCCCAATAGTGTTATAGCTGGGTCATATGGTAGATCTATTTTTAGTTTTATGAGGTACCTCCATATTGATTTCCATAGTGGTTGCACCAATTTACAGCTCCGCCAACAATGTAAAAGTGTTCCCTTTTCCCCACAACATCGTATGGCGAGACTTTCCAATACCTCTCTTCCCATTATTCTGAGTTATGCAATGCACTGACATTAGCTATATTTACCCTACTCTGCCATAGAAAAACAAAGTTTGCACTGCCCCCAAGGATTAACCTCTCCTTCCCCTCTGTTCTCCTGTCCCCTGGTGACAACTATTCTGCTCTCAACTTCCATAATATCAACCTAGTGTGAAGTCACATGTGAAAAGCATTCTAAAACACTGTGAATGTGATGTGCGTTCATGTTTATTTTGTCTGATTGAGTTCCAGTTATAAGGATAGATAAGTTCTACTCTCTGGGATTTTAGGAGAGCTGACAGTTTATTATAGTTGTTCTATTTCCCAAAACTGAGTGAACTCTACTTATTTTTTTAAAAATTGATTCTTCTTTTTAAGATTTATGCTAAGATCAATTCATGTTTCTGCAAAGGAGTGTTCCAGGGGTTTCCAGGAACACCTCAAACAGGCTGGGATTATCCAGTTTCTACTACATGATCTTCTGGACTGGGCTCAGTGGTGAACACTTGTGTACTATTTGTGAGGGCCTGGGTTCTATTCTTGGCACTAGAAAAAATAAACACTATAAGATCCTCTGACTTCATCCCTTCCAGGTTTGTTCTATTCCATCAACATGAGAACAGAGGGTGGTCTGGCCCCTCTGCACAACTCTGGAAGTTCCTAGGGTTATCTCCCATCCATGCTGTGAGCAAGTGCTGCATGTTCTTCAGCCATGCCTTGTGTTTCTCCCGCCTTGCTATAGTGGCAGGCAGTACCAGCCTAATGATCTTCTTCTCAACATGATCCTTATTGCACACTGGTGAATACTGATAGATTTCACTATTACATACCTGGCCTAGGCACTGGGGACAGAGAAGTAAACAGAATACCCAGAAACACATGGCTCTGTGGGCTTTATGATCTAGTCAACACAATAGACAAGAGCATTGAAGCACACCTGTGTGAAAATGTCACCATGAAACTCACCATTTTATACAATCAATATATGTTAATAAAAAGAATGGTGTGTGTTGTATGGTGATGAGAGCTACAAGTGAAAATGAACCAGGGAAGATAGAGAAAGAAGCTAAGTGGGCTTCTGATATTTCAGAACACAGCACACAAGGGCTTAAATTAAAAGGTGATGTGGAAGGTGGCCTGGAGGAGGTGATGGTGTGCAAAAGATTGTTTTGGGGAAAGCCCTGCACGTGGGTGGCAGCTTGTGTGAGCCTTAGACCAAAGCCATGGGCTGTGCTGTAGCAGAGCCCATATTATGGCTTAACATGACACTCTAATGGCTTTGTTGAGAATGCTCAGAAGGGGAGCAAGGGGGAGGCAAAGACAGGCTAGGATATTAAATCAAAATTCACGCAATAAATGAGGACTGCGTGGCATAGGGCAGTAGTACCAGAGGTGATAAGAAGTGATGAAAATCTGTACGTTTATTGACAAAGCAAAATTTTGCTGGTGATTGTGGGGCTTGAGAAGATGGTTTTAATGCCTGTGCCCTCTGTCCAACTAAAATGCCATGTTAAGCCTTTAGGCTGAGTTCCCGACATTGCCATTAAAAGTAACACATCAGCAAAATAATCAGTGCTAAGAACTATGCATGAATGTGCATCCCTCCTCCCTGCCACCCAGCTGGGCATGTGCCCAAGCCCTTTATCACATATTCCAAACAGGCCACCTGGAAGGTGAAGCAACGTAGCGCACGCAGTGCTTTAAGAGCATTCGGTATACAATTGCTCACTTTACAAGCTTCGTGGTTTCCTCACAAGTGGCTTTTATGTGCCTCCCATTTGACATGTGATGATGGAAATAACCAAGGGGGTACTCCCCTGTGCTTGCCCTCCTGGGCTCCTCTGCACTCTCCCTGGGACCTGTTCTTTCCACAGTGGCCTCATGGTCTTATGGGGTGTCCATCTCAGGCAATGCAGCAATGTTCTGGCCTCCTGGAAGGAGGTGCAACTCCATGGGCCCATGAACTTCTTTCTGGCAATGTCTCCTTCCTGGACATCAAAACTATCCCATAGCTCCTGTCTGACCTCTGAGGACCACAGAAAGCTACATGCTATGGAGACTGTATGGTCCAGTTCTGTGTTATCCTTTCCTCCCTTCCACACCATTCCAAGTCCTCTTGCCATCTTATCCTGTAGGGTGCTTGACTCACTGTCCCCATGTACCCTAAGTACCCATGACTTTCCTTCCACCTGGCTTTGGCCTCTGCTGAGGTCTGGCAGCAGTACAGAGATTAACACTCACCATGCTCTTACAGCTGAGATTGTAGTCACATCCACAACACCAGCCTCCATGAGGTGAGGTGCCCATGGCCAGGTTCATCCTCATTGGCAGCCACTAGGTCTCTTCATAGTCTCACAAGGTCTTACTGCCTAGGCTTTGAAAAAGACCAGATCAGACAAAAGGCAGAGAGAGGCTTTCAGTACCTGCACTTGCCATGTGGCAGGTGTGCCTTTTTTTAAGGGAGCACCTTCTTCCCAGTGTCTCCAGCCAGCCAAGAGCAACCCTCAGGAGTGAGGCAAGTCCAGAACTCTCTCCTACACCCAAGTCATCCCCACACCAAGCCCCTGTTTTACAAACTGAGGAACAAGGATGTAAGTAACACATTCAGGCACATTGCATGGGAGAACTGCTGTGGTGCTGGAGAGAAATGGGGATGAATCTAGAGACCCTAGTCTTTTCTGAAGATGAAGGATGGGTTCAATATCTCAAAACTGAGTGTGAACCAGACATTCAGAATATTAATATCAGTTGAGTTCAAGGTAGGTAGAAATCTGAAACAAGTATATTCATGCACATTTTTTCAGTCAAAAGAGAAAGTGCTTTTATTTTTCATTAATTATCAAATTCATGGTGCATGCCTGTAATTCCAGCTACCTGGGAGGCTGAGGCAGGAGGATCACAAATTCAAGGCCAGGGAGAGCCTGTGAAACTCCGTGAGAACTTGTCTGAAAAATAAAAAATAAAAAAAGAGCTTAAGGAGGTGCAGCTCAGTGGTAAAGCATTTACCCAGCATACATGAGGCCCTGGGTTCAACCCCCTAGTACTGTTTAAATGTGTGTGTGTGTGTGTGTGTGTGTGTGTGTGTGTGTGTGTGTGTGTGTATTCATCATCCCAATTGCAGAGTATGGAGAGCATAAAGTCCAAGGAAAATTTCACTCTGGAGCATAGGGCTTGGATCCACCATGGAGCACAGCCCTGGCAACCTGCCAACATCCTGCTGACAAGGCACTGACAACAATTCTCATGGATAGAAACTGGCGAGTGATTCCCCAGGGACAGAAAGTATGGAGTAATCCCATGTGGGAACACAGGGCTCAGATCTACTGGGGGTGACACCATATCCTTTCATCCACTGCAGTGTATGATCAATGAGTGAGCCTGGGAGTCATGCCAGAGAGGGTGGCATCAGGGCCTTGTCTTGCCACCATCTGCTGCTGACATTTGGGCTGAACTCTCTGAGCTGAGGCCTTGGCAAATGGGCTCTACAGGGAAGCACAACCCTTGGAGCAACTGCAGGGGACATGCTGCCTCCTTCCTAATGCAGCACTGGTGGTGCACCCCACAGAGCAGGTTACTGAATGCACCCTGAAACCTAGTCCAGCCTGAGAGAGTGACACGGACTTTCTGCCATCATCCCCACCAGAGGGACACAATGCAAAAACCCCTCCCCCCAGGCCTGCCAGCTTTCAGCGAGAGAGCTTATAAGGAAAATCCCTTTCCTTGTGGCAGAATAGAGAAATCTTAAAATAAAGCTGTCATCACCACTTAGGAAGTTTTATGCAAGAGAATAATGAAAATTAGATGATAGGCAGAGGCACCAGCAAGGATGCAGCTGAAAAACAACCCAGCACAGCTTCCCATGAGAGCAAAAGACAGGAAGGAGAGATGTAGAAAAACTTGCCACCATGGCCCCAGATCACATTGGAACTTTGAGCTGGAGAGAGGGAAACAGGGGTGGAGAGTCCAGGACACGGTAAAGAGCAGCAGGAGCTGCTGGTTCCCTGAGCCTACAAGAACTGGTCCAGAACAAGAAATGTCAGGGGACTGATAGGGTTTGTGACATGGAGTAATAGTGACACAGACTGGGCAACCTAAGATACATGGTTTAGGCAGTGGATCAATTGGGGCTGGGAATGCATGGGATGGAGAGAAACTGAGGAGGGTAGTGCTGAATATAGAGTTTGCAGCAGAAGCTAAACACTGGGCACTGAGGCTGCAAACCACAAGGCAGCAGAAGGAGAGAGAAGTGCCAGCAACTCATCATCACCAAAACTCAAGGAAATGCCAGGGAGATAATCTCTTTACACAAGGAGCAGGTGGGAGCTAGCTCCCAGACCAAGCATGAAAGGACATGCTAGCTGGGAAGATCCTACAGACCAAAGCTCCTTAATAGACAATATCAATAAATCTAGACTTCTGGAGATGCCAGAAGCAGAATTCAGAACCTTGTTTATAAATGTGACAAAAGACATCAGACACCACCACAAAATCTCTTGACGCACTGGACAAATTTTCCAAAGAACTTGTAAACTTACAGAAAAAACAACCAGTGATTTTAGAGATGCAAGGAAAGTTAAATGAACTTAATATTTTAGTAGAATCTTCAGTTTCCAGAGCTGATGAAACTGAAAATAGGGTAACCATAACAGAAGAGTGATGGGATTTAGCTCAGTTTGTAGAGCGCTGCACTGCAGTCTCTGAGGACCCAGGGTTCAATTCCCAGCACCATAAAAATGGGAGAAGAGCCTGGCTGCCACAGCTATTTTTACCATATTGCCTGACAAGGTCCGGGGGAAAAGGGGTTCAAGGAACTCATCTTCCAAGAAATGGATGGGGATGAAGAAAAGGAAAATGTGCTTTTTGCTTTCTAGGAATAGGATTACTGCTTCTAATTATTATGATTACTTTATGTTTAGGACTAATACTCATAACTAATATTGTATTAAACTCTAATGAAACAAATGCTGAAAGAATGACACAACTGAGGGAATTTGTAAATGAATTAGAAGTAATGACCTCCGATTGTAAAGGTTATGTGGACAATATTTTAGTTGAAGCTGATCAGCAATTTCCACCTTGGAACTCAAGTGTTAAGTAATTTATGCTTCAGCTGCAGCAGGCTGAGTTGTTAGCCCCTACTTGGACTAAAGTGGCCCCACCTATGATAGCTAAGGTTTACGAAGAAAGTATAGAACAATCAAAAGAAAACACAGGCCTGTTCCCACAGCACAAAAGCCTTCTTGACAATTTAACATGGAGGTGCTTATCTGTCCAAAGGCCAACCTTGGATCCCAGCTGAGGAAAAGAGTGGATACACAACATGGGGAAGTGCTTACCTATAGACGTTGGTTCCCAGTTAGAGAAAAAGAGTAGAGGCTGTTGTTCAATAAGGATAGAGTTCAAATACCCTATTATAGTTTGTCATTTATGAAAAGCCTAAAAAGAAAGAAATCTTCCAAGTGTCTGGTGTCTGGAGATAATAAAGTTTGTGTGTTGAACTATGGGTTGTTATGATTAACAGGTGCTTATGAAACTTTGTTTCATGAATAACTGCATGTGCTATTCTTACTGCTTGCATGACCTAAGCCTAAAAAATTATATGAAATATTGAGTTTTCTGAAAAATAAATGGAACAGATTCACTTAGTCTCTGAGCTACTGTGTCTGTTACCCAGTTGCCAACTCCTCAACCTGCCTTCAGGAAACCCTGAATCCTAGGCTCCAGCTGGACTGTGGCACCTGGCAATCCACTCCCAAGGCAATCCCAAAACAGTCAGCCATTGAAAACCTTATGAGGGTCACTATGAGTTGGATACCGACTTGACGGCACCTAACAACAACAACATAACAGAAGAACAAGTACAAGATATTAGTTACTCACAAACCAAGATAGAGAGAATGATGAGAAAATACCAAGACTTTCAAGAGTTATCTGAAAAAATGAGAAAATGAAACCTAAGAATTCAGGGGGTCAATGAAAGAGCAGAAAACAACACAAGACGATTAGGAAATTTATTCCAAGAAAGATTAGATGAAAATTTCCCAAACCTAAGGCAAACATTGGATATCTATACAATTGAATCATTCAGAACTCCAAAGAGAGTAGAACAAAACAGATCCTCCCCATGACACATTATAACTGAAATGCTAAATTTAGAGTGCAAAGAAGCTATTCTGAAATCTGCAAGGGAGAAATGCCAACTTGCCAACAACAGAAGTCCAGAAAAACAGCGGACTTCTCAACAACAATATTAAAGGCAAGGAGAGGTTGGACAGATATCATCCAAGTTTTGAAAAAGAATAACCCCCAACTAAGATTACATTATCCAGTGAAGTTATCTTTTAAAATAGATGGTGAGTATAAGACATTCCATGATATTGCCCTGTTCAAATGATTCGTAGTGACCAAGCCAGCATTGCAGAGGATCCTCAATCAAACACCATATACAGGGGAGGTAAGACAACCCCACAAGGAAGATCAAAGAGATGAACAATAAATACAAGACAAAATTAAGGAAGAAATAAGATAAATGTGAATCAAAAATCAGTAACAAGTACCGATTTGATGCATAATAATGAGTACCTCTCAATAATTACTGTCAATGTAAATGGTCTTAACTCACCAATTAAGAGACAGAGACTGACCAACTGGATGAAAAAACATAAGCCCTCAATATGTGCCACCCAAGAGACTCACTCAATCCATAAAGACTGTAAAAGGTTAAGAATTAAAAGTTGAAAAACAATATAATAAGCAAGGGGTAAAGAAATAAACAAACAAAAAAGCAGAAGTTGAGATACTAATTTTGGAAAGATTAGACTTCAATCTGAAACTAATTGGAATAGACTAAGAAGGACAGTACATTTTACTAAAAGGAACAGTCAACCAGGAACCCATAATGTTACTCAATATATATTCTCCAAATGCAGGGGCACCTAGCTTCATAAAAGAAGCTTTACTGAAAATAAAGGAACATATTGGACCAGACACAACAATTATAGGAGATATCAATTCCCCACTTTCACCAAGAGACAGTTCATCAAAACAAAAAGTCAGCAGAGAAATGATGAACTTGAGTTGCACCATAGACCAACTAGAATTTATAGATGTCTTCAGAATATTCCATCCATCTGATGAGGAATACACATTCTTCTCAGCATCACATGGAATTTTTTCTAAGATAGACCACATTTTAGTCTACAAAAATGGCCTCAACAAATAAAAACACCACAAATCAAACCCTGTACCTTAACAGATTATAATTGAATAAAATTAGAACTCAAAAACAAGAAAAATTTCAGAAATTTTACAAGTTCATGGAGACTAAATAATGTAATGCTGAATGATCATTGAGTTATCAAAGAAATTAAAGCAGAAGTTTTAAAATTCATGCAATCAAATAAGGATGAGAACATATCCTACCAAAATTTATGGGATATAGCAATGGCAGTTGTAAGAGGAAAGTTCATAGCAGTGAGTGCCTTCATCAGTAAGTTAAGGAAGGCCTAGTAAATACCTTAATGACACATCTCAAGGCATTAGAAAGCCAACAACAAACCACCCTAAAAGGAGCACTCACACAGAAATTATCATGATCAAGACAGAGATATCCCATTAGAATCCAAAAATATAATTCAATGAATTAACAAAACTAAGAACTTGTTCTTTGAAGATTAATAAAATAGATGCTTCCCTAGCCAGTCTCACTAAAAGAAAGAAAAAGCCAAAATTGAAAAAATTAAAAATTTGATGTTATTTCACATAATCACTCCCACTTTGATGATTATTGCACATTTCCAAGTCAGCCTGAGCATCAACTCTCTTGAAAAGACTGCTACAAAATAAGTCAACCTAGCCAAGCATGGTGGCACACACCTGTATCCCAGTGGCTTGGGAAGAAGAGGCAGGAGGATCGCAAGTTCGAGACCAGAGGCAGTCTGTGTAACTTAGCGAGACCCTGTCTCAAATAAAGTAAAAAAATGGGCTGAGGGTGCAGCTCAGTGGTCCAGCACTTGCAGAGCATGCAAGCATGAGGCCCTGGGTTCAACCCCCAGTACTGCAAAAATAAATAAATAAATAAATAAATAAATAAATAAATAAGTCAACATATACAACAGAATGAAACACTCTCCCAAATTGTGCCATGCCCAGCACAAATGTCAGTCCTTCTCTGCTGTTCATGGGGTCTTTAATGGTTGTTTATCTCAGGAGTGGGCAGCCTGGTCTTTCTCCAAAGCTATATTCCCAGATGGTCTTCCATCCAAGGACTAACCAGGCCTGACCCTGCTTAGCTTCCAAGATCTGACATGATCAGAGGCCAGTGTGCTATGACTGAAGGCTCACACCACATAGTGCCCTGCAAAATTCTTCTTAACAGAGACACAAGCACCAAGTTAAAATCCCATAATATGAATGCAAAATGCCCTACCACTCTTGAAAATGGATTGGCATTTTCTGATGAACATACACTTATGCTAGTAACCCCACTCCTAGAGAAATGAAACTTTATGCCCTCATGGAAACCTGTATTTAAATGCTTATAGCAGCTCTATTTACAATTATCCAAAACTGGAAAAAAAAATAAAAAATCTTCAATCAGCAAAGTGATAAGTAAATCAAAGTCACTCATATAATGTAATTCTGCTCAGCAAAAGTAAAGAATGAACTACTAACACAAGCATTTGAGTGAATCCCAAATACATTGACAATTTAAAATTTTAAAATCACCCATAGTTCTTTACGATTACATTTATATATATAATTGTCCAAAAGAGAAAACTGTACTGATTAAAATAGATCAATGGTTGTCAGAGTTTAGGGTTGAGGGCTGTTAATAATCAGAAAGTGCAAGGGAGTTTTTAAGGGTGGTAGAACTGATCTATATCCTGATCTTAATAGTAATTACATAAATCTGTGTGCCTATAAAATTCATAAAACTGTTCACCAAAAATTTAGTTTTATTTTATGACACATCTAAAAATAAAATGTAAAAGAATCCAAAGAAAGCATTGCATATATATATATATATATATATATATATATATATATATATATATGTATGTATGTATGTATGTATATATGTGTGTGTGTGTGTTGTTGTTGTTGTTGTTTTGTTGTTCTTGTTGTTGTCGGGTGCTGAGTCAGATCCAATTCATAGCAACCCTTTGTACAGCCTCCAACATTGTGTCATGCCTAGCACTACTGCCAGTGCTTCTCTCCTATTCATAGGATTTCCAATGGCAGATTGTTTCAGGAATGTATTGCCAAGTCCTTCACCCTAGCCTGAAGCACCTAGTATCCCCAGGCAGTCTCCCATTCAAGGACTAATCAGGCCTGACCCTGCTTAGCTTCTGAGATCAGGCAGGATCGGATGCTAGGGTGCTATGGCTGCTGGGATATATATATATATATATATATATATATATATATATATATATATATATATATATATATATATATATATATATATAACATAGGGACTCTTTACTCTTATTTAGAAAACTGTCTAGTAGAAAAACATCAATTAGAAGTCCAGTTTTCAGTTTTCTTTCTGGACAGAGCATTTTCAAGACTACCATCATGTGAAAGATACAAAAAATCACCCAGATCAAGACTGGATGCGTCAGGGAAACATCTGTTACCCTGAGTTAGGGCTCCCTCTTGTTGGTACAAGGGAAAACAGTGTTAAAATTGCTGGTATAACTGTGACAGAAAGAGAGAGAGAGAGAGAGAGAGAGAGAGAGAGAGAGAGAGAGAGAGGAGAGAATCATGAGCAGTTAAGTCAAATAACCTGAGTAATGAATGTGAAGCCACCATTCACACACTAAATTCACTAGCTCTTGGACTTTTGCCCAGTTGTCAGGTTTGCCACTGGGGATTAACTATTTAGAGGTGGAGTAAAATCAGACAGATGCAGGAGGACCCAAGAGCCCCTGTGTTTTGCCCAGAGTGGTGAGATGTGAGGCTCACTGACATGCAATAGAGATCTCCCTGGGAATGTCATCACCCACTCAACTTTTGCTACATCCAGATGGAGATCACAGAGATGAAACCTGCCATAGTCCAGCTACAGCCTAAGGATCCAGGGTTTCCTGAAGGCAGGTGAGGAGTCAGCGGCAGTGGGTAACAGAAACACAACAGCTCGGAGGCAGTGTGAATCTGTTCCATTTATTTCCCAAATAGCTCAGTGTTTTATACAATCTTATTAGGCTTAGGTCATGCAAGCAGTAAGAATAGCACATGCAGTTATTCATTAAAAAAAGTTTCACAAGCACTTGTTAATCATAACAACCTATAGTTCAAAGCATAAACTTCATTATTGTTAGATAACAAACACCTGGAAGGTCCATCTCTTCTCAGGCTTTTTATAAATGATAAGCTATAATAGGGTGTTAGAACTCTATCCTTATTTAACACTTTAGCCCTTGCTCATTATGTTTCTATATAAGGCAGTGGAGGGTCAGGCAGACCAAAACATCAGCCTTTACTTTTTTCTCTATAGCTGGGAACCAAGGTCTGCCTTTAGATAGATAAGCACCTCTCCATGTTGTGTATTTACTCTTATCCCCAGCTGGGAGCCATAAATTGTCAAGGAGACTTTTGTACTGAGGGAACAGGCCTGTGTCTTCTTTTAATTGCTCTATACTTTCTTTATAAACCTTAGCTATCATAAATTGGGCTACTTCAATCCAATTAGGGGCTAACAACTCAGCCTGCTGCAGCTGAAGCATAAATCACTTAATTTTGGGGTTCCAGGGTGGAAGTTGCTGGTCAGCTTTAACTAAAATATTGTCCACATAACCTTTACAATTGGAGGTCATTACTTCTAATTCATTTACAAATTCCTTCAGTCATGTCATTCTTTCAGCATTTGTTTCATTAGAGTTTAATACAATATTAGTTATGAGTATTAGTCCTAAACATAAAGTAATCATAATTAGAAGTAGTAATCTTATTCCTAGAAAGCAAAAAGCACATTTTCCTTTTCTTCATCCCCACCCATTTCTTGGAAAATGAGTTCCTTAAACCCCTCTTCCCCATATCCATACTTTGTCAGACAATATGGTTAGAAATGGCAGAAACCCAAGAAATTGTTGCCTCAGAGGCCCAACCCAGACATAAGAACACAGACTTTTCCTGGCTCCCTTCCACCATGTGGAGTCTGTGGTGACAGCTTAATGAGTCCCTCTGTGTCATGGGTCTGTCTCAGAGGAGAGGGCAAGCCTGAGATCATTATTTTCACAGAATCTGCTCTTTTAGCCTCAAGATAATGATTCTTTAGCTACTCTCTTCTAATTTGAGGGAAACTGTGCTGATTACCAATTCCTGCAACTAAAACTGAACTCTCAGTCACCCTCCCACATGTTCCTTCAATGTCTAGAAAAGCAAAATGGACCCCAGCAATTAAGGCCAGTCGGTTCGCTGCAGCTCAGTCCACCTCCAATCAAACCCCAAATCCTGATCATCCTATTCCTCCCATATCTCCCAAATCAAATTCCTAGTCTTTATTTACACTTCAGTTTTCTGAATTAAATTCTCATAACTTCTTTGAGTTATGAAGATGCTTTTTCTCTTTCATTTCTCTAGGATAAACTTTGAGTTACAGAAAAAGATCTGCCTGAAATGTACCCTATGGATGTCACTGTCTTTCTTAAATCCATTTGTTTCATCTCCATGTTGACTAAAATGAAACCCAAGTTTCTCTGCTCAGCATTAGGTGAGGGTGCTCAATAAGCCTGGCTTCTGCCCATGACCCAGGCCTGCTC
This sequence comes from Pedetes capensis, assembly GCA_007922755.1. Lineage (NCBI taxonomy): Eukaryota > Metazoa > Chordata > Mammalia > Rodentia > Pedetidae > Pedetes > Pedetes capensis. The sequence continues at coordinate 34,308 of VMDO01004341.1, read as the reverse complement.
CCCATCAGGACCCTACATCTGAATACATCAAGCTGCTGAACTCAGAGCATCTTGGGATATCATTCCCCTGAATATTCTTTCTCTTCTTGCATCCCCTTACCATTCTTTTATTTTCTAAGTTATTCATTATTCAAGACTCCAAACAGACGTTATCTCCTAAGGAATCCCAAACCTCAAAGTGCCCACTAAATCCATCTCATACTACATTGTCAGTATAACAGTACCTTGGATTTTTTGAGTCTTTTACATTTGTATCTCCATTGTCCTAGAATAGTGTACATGCTGAATAAACAGCAAAAAAAAGAATGAAATGCAAATAACTAAAAATGTGAATGATTAATTCTTTTTTATTAGAAATTTTTAATGTACACCTTAATGTGATTCATTCTGACATGCTTTTCACTGTGACATTTCCATATATGCATTTTGTTGTACATTACACAGGTAAGTTCCCCCTTACCCTCTTGCACACTTCCTCCCCCCATCTACCAAAGAATTCTCTTCCATTTGCTTGTCTTTTTATGGTGATATTTTTATATATATCCTTGGGTTCCAATTATGTTTAAGATAGAAACTTTTTCTGTAGTGAACTTTCTTTTTACAGTGTCTGTTCTATTACATGAATTTTCTAGTCCATCTAGAATAATACCATTCTTTGGTATTATTTGTGTTATTATAATTATTTCCAGGACTACTAAAGTTGGGCTGTTCACCTTGAGGTCACCCCTTCCCCCATTCCTCATTCCTCCTTGTTCCTTCTCTTCCCCCTCTCCTCTCCCAAGATTTCCTCCTTTAACTAGATCTCTCCCTCCTTCTTTTGTGTTCCCCAAATTGTCCCTTCTCCACTAGGTTGACTTTAGCTTTTTGGTTTTGTTGTTGTTGTTGTTGTTGTCATTTTTGTTTTTGTTTTTTTATGTTCCAACCTCTGCATAGGATTTTTTCCTTCTTATAATTTTGATTCAACTCCCATATAGGAATGAGAACATGTAGTATTTCTCTTTCTGAGCTTGTGTTTGTTCACTTAAAACAATTTTCTCAAATTCCATCCATTTAGCTGCAAATGGCATTATTTCATTTTTTCATTGATAAGTAGTATTCCATTGTGTATATGTACCATAGATTTTTATCCATTCTTCTGTTGATGGGCACTTTGGTTGACTCCATGTCCTTGCAATTGTGAAAAGTGCTACATTGAACATGGAGATGCAGGTGTCTCTGTGGCATAATGACACATCTCCCTTTGGGTAACTTCCCCATAGTATTACAGCTGGGTCACACGGTAGATCAATTTTTAGTTTTTTAAGATACCTCCATATTGATTTCCACTGTGGTTGAACCATTATACAGCTCCACCAGCAGTGTAAGAGTATTCCCTTTTCTCCACAACCTCTCCAGCATTTGTTGTTATTTGTTTTATTGATCTTGGCCATTCTTACTGGTGTAAGGTAGAATCTTAGAGTTGTTTTAACTTGCATTTCCTTAATGGCTAGGGATATTGAGCACTTTTTCATGTGTTTCATGGCTTTACGGACCCCTTCATTGAGAACTGTCTACTCAGTTCCTTTGCCCATTTGTGTATTAGGTTATTGGTTTTCTTGGATATTTTTCCTTATGTTCTTTATAAATTCTGGTAATTAGACCTTTGTCCGATGTATAGGGTGTGAAAATTTTTTCCCATTCAGTGGGGATTTTCTTGACTCTGTTTGTTTCCCTTGCTGTACAGAAGCTTTTTAATTTCATGTAATCCCATTTACCTATTCTTGTTGCAGTTTCTTGAGCAATTGGAGACCTATTAAGGAAATACTTTCCTAAGCCTATATGTTGGAGTGTATTAACTAAATTGTCTTGTATTAGTTTTAAAGTTTCTGGTTTTATATTGAGGTTTTTTATCCATTTTGAGTTAACTCTCATGCATATTGAGAGATGCAGGTCAGTTTTCATTTTTCTGCAAGCCAATGTCCATGTTTCCCAGAACCATTTATTGAAAAGACTATCCTTTTTCCAGTTTACTTGTTTTTCTCCTTTGTCAAAAATTAGATAACTATAGGTGTGTTGAGGTATTTCTGGATTTTCTGTTCCACCTGTCTTCAGGTCTATTTTTGTGCCAGTACCAAGCTGTTTTTGCCACCACTGCCGTATAGTATAGCTTAAAATCAGGGATTGTGATTCCACCTGCCCTAGTTTTGCAGCTTAAGAGTATTTTGGCTACATGTGGTCTTTTGTGATTCCATATGAATTTTTGTATCATTTTTTTCTATTTCTGTAAAGTCAGTCAATGGAATTTTAATGGGGATTGCATTAAATCTATAAACTGCTTTTGGTAGGATAGCCATTTTTACTATATTGATTCTCCCTATCCAGAAGCAGGGAAGGTTCTTCCATTTTTTAGTGTCCTCTGCTATTTCTTTATTTAATGTTTTGAAATTTTTCTTATAGAGATCTGAGGGGTCTTTCGTTAGTTTGATTCCAAGGTCTTAATTTTCTGATGGGCTATCATGAAAGGTATTGTTTTTGTAATTTCCTCTCTTCCTGGTTACAGTTGGTATAAAGAAAAGCTATTGATTTTTGTGTGTTGATTTTATATCCTGCCACTTTGCTGAAGGAGTTGATTAGATCTAAAAGTTTTCTGGATGAGGTTTTGGGGTCTTTTAGGTATAGAATCATGTCGTCTGCAAATAAGGATAGTTTGACCTCTTCATTGCCAATCTGTATCCCTTTTTTTCTTTCTTTTGTCTGATTACCCTGGCAAGGAATTCAATTACTATGTTAAATAGAATAGGAGAGGGTGGACATCCTTGCCTTGTTCCAGATCTAAGAGGAAATGGTTTCAGTTTTTCTCATTTAATATAATGTTGGCTGTAGGTCTGTCATAAATGACTTTTATGATGTCAAGCCATTGCCTGTTATACATATCTTCTTCAGGGTTTTTATCATGAAAAGGTGTTTTAATTTTTTGAAGGCCTTTTCAGCATCAATTGAGATGATCTTATGGTTTTGTTTGCCAGTTTCTTGATATGTTAGATCACACCAATTGGTTTCCACATGTCGAACCAGCCTTGCATCTGTGGAATAAATCCCACTTGGTCATGGTGAATAATATTTTTACTATGTTGCTGGATTCAGTTTGCCAGAGTTTTATTAAATATTTTTGCATCTAGATTCATAAGGGAGATGGGTCTATAGTTCTCTATTTTAGATGAATCTTTTCCTGGTTTAGGTATCAAGGTGATGGTAGAATGAATTCATAGAATGAATTTGGGAGTGTTCCCTCCTTTTCTACTTTTTGGAATAATTTGAGGAAGACACATATTATATCTCTTTGAAAGTTTGGTAAAATTCTTCTGTGAACCCATCAGGACCTGGGCTTTTCTTTGTTTGGAGACTTTTTATTACCTTTTCTATTTTAGTATATGTAATGGGCTTGTTTAGGTCACTTATGTCTTCTGGGGTTAGCTTTGATAAGTCATATATGTTAATAAAGTTATCCATGTCTTCTGTATTTTCATAATTCTTAATCATTATTAATACTTCCAATTATTTTCTATAAACCAGAGGATATTTGGGGATATTAGACTTTGTGTCCATTGTTATAAGTATTTGTAATAAATAGCATTATAGAATTATGGATTATAATGAAGCTTAAGCTTTATTTTCCATTATTTACTCTTGTTATAAAATTGACATATTTTGCAAAGATCTATTATGTATACGTCACCATGCCAAGCATTCTAGCATAAGAAATAGTAGAAAATTACATTGTCTCTACCTTCAAGGAACTTGTCTTTTAAGTTTCTAACTATATTTTTTGGTAAGACAAATATTATAATTCCACATTTGTAAAATTTGCATAATTGTACCAAGTGCTCCTACTTTTCATAATTCTTCAATCAATCTTTCAAATTCACTTTAAACATCATTCCCAGTTAGGAGTCCTTTAAATGTTTTCTTTTCTCTCCCTCTCTCTTTCTATACTGAGATAAACATGCACCTTCACACACTCACACACACACACACACACACACACACACACACACACACACCTTTTTTTCTTCTTAAATGATGGATGAGCTAATTTCTGCAGATCTACATGTGACCAAGAGGCTACTCTATATTCAATCTGATTCTTTTTCCCTGGCTACAGCATATGGTCAGATCCAATAATGCTGTGCCCAGTGATTACAATATATATTTGAAATTATCTTTTCTCCATTTTCCCCAAAGCCAACTCCTGACAAGAGGGTAAAGGCAAATACAAAAGATTCACTTTCTTGTGAAAGGGACCCACTTTGTGCAGAGATTGGTGGGTTTGCTGGAAATGTGGCCAAACTAGTGTGGCACAGTTAGCTGTCTATGTTGTGAGAAGAGAGAACCAGGTGTCCATGGTGACAAGCTTAATATAAGCCTCCAAGAAATGTTCAGATTTCTTAGAGTATAGTTGTATCCATGGCCAAACGTACTATGTATTGTAACCAGAAGCTCAGGTTCTGGGGGCCTGCCTGGGCTAGAGATGCCAAGTAAGCTTTTGTTGTTAAAATTTAATTGTGGAGAGCAGTTCTCAGGGATTTTAACTCATAAGTCTGGAAGACAAGATCGTTATAGTTTGTATTGTCAATGTAAAACACAACTTTTTCTCCAAAGGGAATAAGAGAGTTTATTCTGAGCCAAATGAGTGATCCTGGTCCAGGAATATGGATTCAGGCTCCTCTGAATAACATGTTGCACTGTGGAAGAGGTTCCATGAGTTTTTATAGTCACAGAACAAAATGAAGTCATAAACCAATGCATTTGCCAAACACAATTGGGGCATCGGATAGGTGGGCAACAGCAGAGCCAGGAGATCCCTTCTACAGGTTTCACACTCTGTCTTACAACAGTCTCAGCTTTAGATTGGTGGGAGCTGGTGCTCTGATAAGTTTAACAATAGAATCCCAGAGTTTTACCCAGTAGTCACAAAGATGTTAAATCAGATGAAGGAAGGGGCTGGTAATAAATGGCTGTTAAGGGGACTAAAGAGAGCCCAGGATCATTTTTGCTCTCAATCTACAGCACTCTCTTCTCCACAGTTACAGTGTTGTTGTCAGTCTATCAGTCTGCAGAGTCTCCAACACAGATGTGGCCTCTCAGTCTCAAATTTAACCTCTATTAAAGGCCTTAGACTCAGCTTTCTCATCTGGAGAATATTAATAGTGTCTACTTCTCAGATTTATTGTAAAGACTTAATAAGATAAAATATGTATTTTGCATAGTGCCATAGTAGAAAAAATTTTACCTGTTGTTTAATTTATTAGCTGAAGTTTTATTGTCAAAAATAAATGAAACTAAAGATGTGCAGTTGATATATGTAATTATCATTAATATGCCATTGTCAAAAGACAAATTATGACAAATTTAGGTACAGATTTAACTGGTTTTTATTTATAATTTATGCCTCAGGGTATAAATAGAATAGAACTCCCTCCTGGTGGTAGCAGAACAGTGGATTTTGTAACACTGGGACAAGGGAATAGAGCAATGGAACATAACTAACTGGTTAATAAAAGGTTGCTTCAGTTCACTTTTTTGCAAGCATTAAAGCAGAGGAAACTTAGGTTAAGTCTGGTAGACTGACTCGCCTCTTTTCAGGGGAATTTGGTCTGTTTTGTTATCCCTATTTGACCTATGTGGCATTTACTATAAGTAACCACATTTTTTGTTTAGTTTGTTCTTTTGAGGCCTAGTGCAAATCTCATTCCAAAACAATGATTTCTCATAATTTTTGTTTAACAATTCCCCACTTTTGGTCAGGATATTAGTGCTACTCTCAGTTATCATTCTGGACTTTCAGTCTCAATACATCATTCTTAGTCTGTGGAATCCTCATTTTTACAACTGTAACAAGGACCCTAAAGAATCCAAATTTCTCCAGGAAATCCCACACTGTGGGTGAGAATAGCCCAAATCCCTGCAGCAGAAAGCACCTCTCCGCCAGGAGCAGACGCCTTGCAGTTCTCATAACTTATCTCACAGCTATGTCTGTATATGCACACCTCCTGGCTTTGGTTTCATCATTGTTATAAATTTTAACACTACTATAGGAAAGACAAGAAAAAACTAGTCATTTTTCTCTCCCTAGTTCTGGCCAAAAATGTAAATAAACCTATTTCCTTTTACCAATTTTTTCTCCTGGCTTATTGGTAGGGTGATGAGAGATGGACTTGAGATTCTTGTTACATTATTATGCTTTTTTTTTGATGTTGTTGTTGTGCTTAGGAAAGAACCAATTACCTTGTATATGCTAAACAAATACTCCATCGCCATGCTGCATCTCTAGCCCTTGTTGGTGGGGGAGGCAGAATGTCACTATTTAGCTTAGGCTGGCTTTGAATTCATTACATAGCCCAGGCTGGCTTTGAACTCTCTATACTTCCGCCTCCACACTCCTGCCCAACCCCCAGGCTGGGATTACAGGTATGAGGCACCATACCCAGCATCACACTTTTCAGTTTTTCTTGTTCCAGCTTAAAAGAGGGCATTTGACAGTCACCAGATGGCTGCAAACAAACATTTAAAACTTCTATGAAAATAGACTTTTCTAGGGAGACTGCTACTGTGGCTATCAGATGGATAAGACCAAGAATTTAACATATGTACTCCATCAGCCAAACTAAACAAAATCAAATGAATCAAAGAATAGGCCAGACATGGAGTCTACCTATCTTAACCAAGTGGTCTGCCCATTAATTCTTCAAAACTGAGTCTACAATACAAGATGCATTTGTCCATGTGAGAGAAGTGCTATTAACAGCACAGACTCCTCCCTGTTTATCCAGGAGGTCATCCAGAGCAATTCTACTATCTAGCACAAAAGAATCCAAAGTCTATTGTGTCCCGATATCCTCTACGGTAGAATCTGCTATGAAGTCTACTGTGAAGGATACATTTTTAATAATTATCTTATTTATATTTACTCCCTGCTCTAGAAAAAAGGGTTTGATGCCCACTCAGAAGAGTTAACATGTCCTGGCAATGTTCTTTTCATCTTATTGTGTAATGTGAGAGGAGTGGACCAAAGTTCTGTTTCTACTAGTTATGCAGCACCAATAGTACCCTGACAAACACTGGCCCACATAGATCCTTCATCTTGCGCATGAAGGCATGATGTTGCCCATACACAAGATTGACTGTGACATCCTCCACCAATAGAAGTATACCTCAGGGTGCCCAAGAGATCTCTTTTCCAGTTATATCCTTTGGGGATATGTCACTTGCAATGCTAGAGTCTGCCATTTTTAGCCAAGAGTCTGAGGCTGAGCTATTACAGGTCAATAGGCAAGGAAGTCCATTTGGGCTGTTAGTATGAACCTGTTAGCATGTGTCTCATGATGCACTCTCTGCTCCCAGTTCTTGTATCCCATGGCTGGGTGAAACTAAAACAGGGAATTAGAATACGTGGATCTAGACACCTCAGTCTACAAAAGGGGCTCAGTGTACAGAAGTACAGTTGGAGCTGTTGCACAGGGACTTTTCTGAACTTAGCCACTAGGTAGACTTAAGGATCTCTTAGGTCACGTAGAATTTGAGGTGTACATGACAGACTCTACACAGTGGAGTTATCTTCAGAAGCTGCTGATTATGAAATTCAGATTATAGTACTTCCTTCCAAGTAAAAGATACAGCAATGATTAGGAAAAACATTAGAGTGGCAAAAGTCCCATTATGATCGGGAAACTCATTCTGACATCTTGGGAAAAGTTGTCCCCAAGGCAAAACATCAGTGCTTTCTCCTGGCTAACTTAACTTTGGGGTCTCTGGCTTGAGAAGAGGACTAGGACCTCTCAGGAGGTGCTCCTCTGGATTGGAGGATGAGAGTTAAGGGTTATCACCTTTGAGTTTCACTGTGGTGTCTGTGGTCAGGGGTACTTAATAGGCTCATTTCCAATGGAATTCAAGGGCAGCTTCTCCCCATCTATGCTTCTGGAACACCTCAGCCCCAGGTTTCAGCTACATCTGGCAAGTCTTTTTGAACCTGTGTCTTGAAAGCCTTCTTTGACCCACTGGTGATAATGTTTAGCATACTCCCTCATGGGTTTACAATACTAAGTCATTTCAGCATTGGTCAATTGAGGGTACACAAAATTGCTGTCTGATGCCAGAATATGGTGGTATACACATGAAGTCCCAGCACTTAGGAAGCTAAGGCAGGAAGACTGTGAGTTTGAGACCAGCCTGGACTATAAGAGTAAGTTCTAGTGGACAAAATGAAACCCTGTCTCAAAAAAGAAAAAAAAAAGCGATTCCTGCTTGGTCTTTAGCATCAGATCCATCCACAAAAGGATCAAATCAGGATTTACATAAATGAATGTCCTGCAAGTCTAATTTGACTGACTAATTTGGAGGCTGCCACTGTGCATTCAAGTGCTTTACCTCCTTGTCAGATAAAAACAGCAAAAGCAGCAGGATTGGGAATGATGCAGCGTTGGAGGGAATTAGGATGCTAGGCATCCTAGGAGCAAAGGCATTTCAAAAGGAGTAGTTCTGCTCACAGAAAGGGGAGGTATAAACTCAGAATTGAGAAGATTTTGTGAGTGTTCATGCCTTCATGAACAGGATGAAGGATCTATGTGGGCCAGGTGATGAGTGAAAATAAACATCATTACTTCAGGTCAGATCAGAAAGCCATAGCCTTAAGGCAAATCTGAGCACCCCAGCCACCCAGCCCACCCACAGACTGAGTCTACCTGGGCACTACTGCAGGCCATGGGCCTGCATCTACCACAGCCTTCCTGTACTCACATGCCCAATGCCTCATACCGCTATCATGCATGAATTGAGTGAAAGGCTTTGAGTAAGCAGGTAACCCCAAAGCAAGGGCCAATCCTGAAGCAGAGAGTAGTAGTACCCCATTTAATGACACAACAGCTGTCTCATGTTTTCCTTCCCAAGGATGTGGTGCAAGAACTCAAGAGTGTAGTGAGTTCCTATAGTGGAAATGCTAAGAAGGAAAAGTTAGAGACCCACGGAGGACAACATTCAAGTAAACCTAAGAGCCCAAGAAGTTTCCTCTTAGTTATAGGCCTATGGAGGTCTTGAATAAACTTGACTCCCATAATTTTTCTTTAACACCAATAACACCAAAAACATCAAAAACAACTCCAAGAGTTTTCATCTTTGTAAACCATCTGTCATGGAAGTTTGCGATGAAGCCACCTGGAGATTTCTGTAAATATATTGCTGCTAGAAATGGAAGGATTGCTCACTCTACATGTAGAGGATGCCCCAGGGCCTGGTCCTCTCCCCATCATATCCAGATCCCCTGCCCCATAACCTAGCAGCTTATTTTGGGTCTGATCCTGCTCACTGTAATCTGCTGGACCTGTCCATGTCCTGGACCTGGTCACAGCTTCAATAGACTATAGCTCCCTTGGTGTCTCTGTGCCAAAGCCCACCCACCTAAGCCAGCCCACCATCAGGGACAGGCTCCTTCCAGAATCTCCCTCAGTGCTGTGTGCTCAAGGCAAATCCTAGCATTTTACTTTGGGACAGGTGACACCTGGGGGCTTTACTTCACATCTCCCATTAACTCAAAGCCAAAGGAGGCAAAATCGTCCTCTGGATGTTGAACTATCAAAGAACATGGAACAACAGGGTAAAAGTCACCTGAGAGAGATGGACAGCTGCCAAAGAATTCATGTTTGCTTACTTGCCTGCCCTTCCTTCCTTCCTTTCCTTCCTTCCTTTTCTTTCTATGTATGCATGTGCTGGGGATCAAAGGCATGCTGGAACTGTGCTTTACCACTGAGATTCATCCCCAGCCCAAAGGTTTGAGTACCTAAAGAAAGAACTGCTGCTCATTTAAACCTGATTTTTTAAAATAAAAAAGCAGAAAGATCAATTCAAGCTGACTCAGGGTATTACTACAAAAATAAAAGAATGAGCCAGGCATGGTGGTGCGCTCCTGTAATCCAAGCAACATGGAAGGTGGAGACAGACGGATTGCAAGTTCAAGGCTAGAGGCAACTTGCATAACTTAGCAAGACCTTATCTCAAGATAAAAATAAAAAGTGGGCTAGGAGTGTAGCCCAGTAGTAGAACACATGCAAAATATGCACAAGGCCCTGGATTCAGCCCCCTAAGTGCAAAAAAAACTAAATAAAAGAATTATCTCACAAGAAATCAAGCCAGTGAAAAGGGACCTAAAATGTCACAAGAAAAGGGTGCACAATGCTTTAGGTTGGGAAAATGGAAAGCCAGAGGTGGTGGTCTGTCAGGCCACGCTAAAGCAATAAGGATGATCAATAACCCCAGCAAAGGCCACTTCTTGGTTGTCACAGTTCTTACCTGGAATATGGAAATACATGATTGAGCACCAGTACCCATTTGGTCTGTGTGTGTCCACAGTGCAGCTGAACGGGTCTGCTGTGGCCTCCCTCTCAGCTCTGATTTTAGTCCCTGGGCAGCCCTCAGCATCACCTCAGGAGCCCTTCTCTAGGTTATATGACCTGTGCTCCCCCTGGTGCCATCTATGCTTGGACTCAAGTGCCCTCTTCATCCTGCACTCAGTGGCCTTCAGGTTCCTCAAGAGTTGGCAGCAGTGGTCACAGAAAGGCCTGGAGTGCCATGCATGCCCACTACACATCCACACCCTACCCTTTCCCCCTGCCCCCTTCTCCCATCTCACCCTCCTCTCCCCCATAAACCATGTCAGCAATTCCATCCCACAGGCCCCACACAGGTCTTGATGGCCTCTCCAAGCCACATCTTTGCACTAGCCTTACTTGCTGCTGTCTTAGCTCCTTACAAGTTCAACAATCAATTTATGACAATGTGATAAGACAAGTCCACCTTGGCTCATTTTTCAAGGCATACCATATCTCTCAGAGGTTGCTAGCTAGATTAAATCTGGCCCATATCTACTTTGTTGAGCCAGCTGTGGGGAGCAGGGGTCTACCTCAGGGTTGAGAACATGATGAAGCCAGGCACGTCAAGATCAAAACTTGGCTCCACGTAGCTGTGTGATCTGTGCTGTGTTACAAAATTTCTCTGTGCCTCCATTTCATCCCAGAGTGGTTCTAATAATCCAAGTGACTACAATGCATGGTGGTGCATGTCTTTAATCCCAGCAACTCAGGGGCTGAGGGAGGAGAATCACAACTTTGAGGTGAGAGGCAGCCTGTGCAACTTAGCCAGCCCTTGACTCAAAATGAAAAATTCTAAATAAAAATAGACTGTAGATGCGGTTCACTGGAAAAGCACTTGGAAAGTATGTGTGAGGCCCTGGGTTCAACTCTGAAGTACCACATACACACACACACACACACACACACACACACACACACACACACACACAGAAATCCAAGTGACTGATAAAGGTGAAATGTATACAAAAGTTATATACTAACCCCAAATGTTAAAAAATGTTTATTAGCAGAAATTAATACCATTAAACATTAACGTTAAATCAAGTTCCCATTATTTGCTTTACATGAGCTTAAGATAATTTCTGATCATTGTGCTTCTCCATGTAGTTTCACAAAAGGGATGCACTCCATAGTCAGAGGCAGGGGAGAAAGCTGTCACTAAAACGTGGCTCTCTTGTTGTTAAGTAGTACATTGTCAGTCTGGTTAGGCATAGCAGGCTTTTATGAAGTTGATTAAAATGAATCAGCTTCTCTGGGCCTTCTCTCTAGTGGGCATGTGGAAGTGCAAAGAGTGACCCTACAACGTAGGTACAAATCTCTGCATCCCAGCACATTCCTGTGCAAAGTCTAATGTGTACATCTGCTGGTTCCAGGTGAGTATCCTTTTGGTAAAAGATGGCTTTGTCAGGCAAAGCCTTTTTAGCCAAGACATAAGGCAGTTTAGTCAATCCTCCTCTACCTGCCTGCCATGAGCAAACCTTGTCTTGGGCAGAAATGCTTATTTCCATATACGATTATTGTCCTGTTCTTGTTAAATACTTAGAATTCCACAATTGCATGTTCTAGCTCAACTCTTTAGTCAAATCTTTTCTGACTATTCCATCTCTTCTCTACTTCATTTTAGTTTTAAAAAAGAGTAAAACAATATTATAGCTAATAACATAACCAATATTATAATAAGTGTTGTGGTTATTATTGTAACAAATAAGTAGTTATTATAGCAATAGTATCATATTGTTACTTTTTCCACTTGGACTACATTATTTCTGTATTCTGATTTCTTTCCAGTTGATGAGATTTGGGGGGAAGTAGCTTTAATTCAGTTTTCTAAGTCCCTAAAGAGAAGTCAGATGAATCAAGTTTAGTCAAACTAAAGCTCAGAAGCCACTGACCAGCTGGCCAATGTGTTGACTGAGGCCCAGGACCAGACTCTGAAAGTCCCACTGAGCACTGTCTATGTCCAGGACTGTCTGTTGGACCAAACCATGTTCTCTGGGGCAGTGTCAATGTGGGATAAAAGACAGGAGGTGTGAGGGCAGGTGTCCTACAACCACATCAGTTTGCTTATTTCCTTATGTTCCAGAGTATTATGTGTGTTTAATCAATGCTTGTTGAGTTGATCTATTGAAAATTTATCACAGAAATATGAATATAGGAAGTTTCAGGTGAAATGATGTGCACAGCTATGGCCAGTGTCCTGTTCCAAGCCAGCTGACCTTAATTCACTATGTCCATGAGGTTCCTGGGCCAATGGTCATCATGCCACAGAAACAACTAGGAAAACTGACATAAAGAAAAATACTTTGGGGCAACAGAAAATTTTTCTTCAATCTTTTGTTTCTAGGACAATACACTGTGAGTGATTTCTTTCCTTTCCTTTCTTTTTTCTTTTTTTTACATTTGAACCCAGGGCCTTGTACATGTTATGCAAGTGCTTTACAACTGGGCTGCACCCCCAGCCCATTTTTATTTTTTATATTGAGAAAGTGTCTCACTAGGTTGTGCAGGCTGCCTCTGGTCTTAAACTCACCATCTTCCTGCCTCTGCCTCCCAAGTTGCTGGGATGACAAGTGTGCACCACCATGTTCGATATGAATTTCTTAACCAAAAGGAAAACTTGAATGTTCTTTTTTTATCAAATTAAAAAACAACTGAATCTCAGCCATGAAAGACCTAAATACACAAGAAGCAGCAAATGAAATGGAGAGCTTGGTGGGGAAGCACAACTCATGCAGAGCACTATCTAGGACAAGACACCCAGTGGCCTTGTGCATTTGAACAACCCCTTTAGTCTCTCTGCTTTGATCATTTCATTTGTAAATGGAATAAAGAACATCTACCTTCCATGTGTCCAGTGACTATTTTTATAATACAGAGAGAAGGAGGAAATAGATTTTTATATATTTTACTCTTAATATCCCAAAACACCAGGATGAATAGCTTTGATATGTTTTCCATTTTCATGTGGATTTTTTTTATCTCAGACTTCATTTCTATCAGAGTATAGGACTCATTCTGGCCCACAATCAAAAATGCCTAAACTAGTCTACAAATAATGTAAAACCAGCATATGTGCCTTGAATCTCCATTAAAACCCCATACCCATGCCCAGTGCTAAAGTGTACAGCAAAGTCCACTGAAAGTTGATGACTCTATCTACCTTATACAAAAGAATCAAATGAAGAGTGTGTCCTACGCTTGAGAGAAGATTCTTCACCTTGCAGATAATAAATGGGAAAACAACAAAGCAGATTTTATTAAAATCAAGATCCAAATAACTCTGCAAGACATCCATAAATAACAATTATGTAAGGCCTCCAAAAGAAATAGCCCATGTCTGTGATCCATGGAAAGCCAGGTAAATATTATTGACAGACCACCTGCCTCCAACTTACCTGTCTCTCACAGCTCTCTAAGGTGAGGATTATTACCCCTACAACACAGATGAGCAGTGCGGAGGTTTGAGAGCTGACTAGTGAAAGGATAAATCAGTTCCAAACCCAAATAGGGTCCATGCTGTATCTCCTGTGCCTGGGTCCCTGCATCATCCCCTGCCTTAGTGAGAGTGGCTATACATTCAGAACATTAAGGAAGATGTCTGGGTGAGGTGAAGAGTTAGATTTTGATTATCCCTAAAGCAATGATCTCCAAATCTCTCTGTCATCAGTAAATGGAGATAGCTCTTTTAAAACACAGATTCATAGACCCATACCTGGCATTATTGACTCAGGAAGATTAGGGAGTTCTCAGAAATGGGTATCTTAAGGTTCTCATGCACAATCAGGCCTTGAAAATACTACTTCTTTTAGTAGCTTTCAATTCCAAAATGCATTGACTTTATAAGATTAGCCATCAGAATTATTTCTGGTGGGAGTGTTCATCGATGTGAATATAGGACAGCTCTCTTTGGAGAGGAATAGTGACAATTATTTAAGCTAATCTGCTAGGAGTTTACCAAATTCTATCCAGTTCTATCTGAAAGTGTGTCATTTGCTCTGCTCTTCCCAAAGGGCTGTGCTCCTGGCTGTAGTCATCCCTCTTAGAAACACTGGCTATGGAAAGAGTTGAGGAGAAGATGCAAATGACTGACCAAACTCTTCCTTTTCAAAAGGAAACTTTAAGAACATGCTCCATGCATGGGGATCCAACCCATGTCCAAGACGGAATATGCGTGATGATTTCACTGACCTTGATGCCTACCAGTTGAAATAGCAACCAGTCATAAGGAAAAGAGCTTTGAAAAAAGGCCACTCATGTTGTCTCTTTTTTACATCACTGACATAGCCTGCAGACTGCCCAATTCCTTGGTGTTATTAAACTAGTTCCATAGGTCTCCTGAAGTTGTGGTAACTCACAAAGATGAAGAAAATGCAGTATAGGGCAGTGATATCCAAAGCAGACTCCTGTAAACAAGAGGAGTCACTTCACATCCAGAAGGCACAGGATGGGGTCAAACTCAAAGGCATCAGACCCACTATGTCCATCCACTCAAAATTTTTGTCCCCTGTATGTCTGCCAACATACCTAAGACAGTATGTCCAGCTAATTATCCATGCAGGCTGAACTTTCCTAATCTGAAAATCCAAAATCTAAATTCCCAAAATCCCAAATTTTCTGAGAACCAACATGACACAAGTGGAAAATTCCCCCTCTGACCTCATGAAATGGGTTACAGTCAAAACACAGGTGTACCAGGAATACTGTATAAACTACTTTCAGGCTATGTGTACAAGGTATGTACAAGATATACACAAATTTCATATTTAGACTTGACTCCTGCAAGGTATCTCGTCATATATGTGCAAATATTCCAAAATAAAAGAATCCGAAATCCAAAGAACTTCTGGTCCCAAGCACTTTGGGAAGGCTGGTATGCGCAACATATGTGACTCACTTAAGCTTCCTGGGCCCCTTCCTCCCACCTCAGGAGATTTCTCATTGCCCCCTTTACATCCTTATTCCTCAGAGTATAGATGAGTGGGTTGACACTGGGCGTGACGATGGTGTAGAAGAGGGTGAGGAATTTGCCTTGGTCTTGAGAGTAGCTGTTGGCTGGCTGCAAATACATGTAGATGATGGTCCCATAGAAGAGCGAAACCACCACTAGGTGAGAGGAGCAGGTGTTAAAGGCCTTCCTACGCCCTGCTGATGACTTGATCCTCAGCACGGCAGCAGCAATCATGCTGTAGGAGATAAGGATGAGAGAGAGAGGCAGCAGGAGCAGAGCGACCCCCAGGACAAAGGCACACACTTCCACCATTGTGGTGTCTTCACATGCCATAGCAATAAGAGCAGGCATCTCGCAGAGAAAGTGGTCCACCCTGCGGCGCCCACACCGGGAGAGTCGTACTGTCTGAGAACACATGATGAAAGAGTTTAGAAAGCCAGAGCGCCAGGCCACACTCACCAGCTGTAGACAGAGACGGGGGTGCATGACTATCATGTAATGCAGGGGCCAGCAGACAGCCACACAGCGGTCATAAGCCATTACAGCCAGGAGGACACACTCCGTGGAACCCAGCACCATGTAGATGTAGAGCTGGGCAATGCAGCCATGGTAGGTGATGGTCTTTGGGCCCCAGAGGTTCCACAGTAGCTGGGGAACAATGCTTGTTGTAAAGCAGAGATCCAAGAAGGACAAGTTCCCAAGAAAGAAGTACAAGGGCATGTGGAGGCTGGCATCCAAGATGGACAAAAGGATGATGGCAGCATTGCCCACCAGGGCCAGCACATAGAAGACCAAGGCAAAAGCAAAGAGAACCATCTCCAGTCCAGGCCTATCAGAAAAGCCCATGAGGATAAAGGCCTGTAGGTAGCTATCATTGTTCCTTTGCATAATCTCACCAGCTCTTATGGAGAAACACCTGAGTAATAGAGTGATGAACACTGCACCATTGCTCTCCAATTTGCATTTACTGGAACACGAAGGTAAGAGAGTTAAGAGAGTCTTTTGCATTTCCTGTATGTTTTAGCATGCATTTATCCTCATTATATGCAGATCAGCATGCTTGAGCTCCCTTAAAGATGGAGGATGAATTGACTTGGAACTATCCTCCTTGATGAATTATATATGTAAATAATAACAGAAAAAAGGGGGGAAATTAACCTCAGTTAAAAGAAGATGTACTGAAAGGCTGAGTGTTATGCAGATTACTCTCAACTTATCAGGGATATCCTTGTAGAAGAGTTGTATTAAAGGAGACTGTTGACTCAAGTTGTTTGGTTGTGCCCCAAATAATAAGAATTTGACATATGACAGATTGAACAAAATTTTTCAGGAAGAGAAAACAGTATGTGCAAAGGCATGAAGGACCAAGTTCATAATGATGCCCAGACAGTCTGAGAACACACACATAAGAAACCTCCTTAATGCCATGGGATTTCATTAAGATGGAACACAGTAATTTTGCTTATATATTAGTTTGAGACAGAGACTTACTATGTAGCCCAGGCTGGCCTTGAACTTATGATCCTCCTGCCTCAGCCTCCTGAGTCTTGAGATTATAAGCTTGTGCCACCACCAAGCCCACCTTGAGAACATAATAATTTTTGATCCTATAAAATGATAGACTTGATTCAACCTGTATAAGAGACAGGTCTGCAAGTATATGGCCTGCAGTTTGGCTAATCTCTCTCTGTATTGGCTTTCCCTCATGCAAGATAAAAAGGATAGATTCTGTCTGAGTCTTCATGAGACCTCACGGGTCTGTGAGCCTTGTGACACTAGGTATCTACCCTGATCACTTGGAGCTAGTCATGGTTGCAACCCAAGGCTTTGATGGGGACTCTGCCTTCTAGTGCCAATGTCCATGCCACAATAGCAAATACCATCTAGCAACATGCAAGAAGGAAGCATGGAAAAGGAGAGTGGAGAAACATTCTGAAGGGCAGAGGTACCAAAAGAAAGGGGCTGGTATCACTTGCCTGTCGACCTGACAGCAGAGACATCATCTATCCAGCTGGACCTGCAGTGGGGACGCAGTAGGTTTCAGTTACTGGTCCAGGTATAGGACCCTCAGCAAGACCTATGAAAGGTCAGAAAGGTCAGGGAACTGTCAGAAGTAGCCAACCAAGCACCAAAAAGTAAGGGATCCTTGCAGACCATAAAGGAACACCCAAAGAGAGACCACACACACAAACACACACACACACACACACACACACACACACACACACACACACTATGCTGGCATTGGTTGTGAAGAACAGCTTATACATCTATAGTCACAGACCCATCATGAGTTTTTACCCAAGTTCAAGTGACCCCAAGTGTGCGATGGCAAACCACACAGGTTGCTCAGTGATGACTGTCACTTAGGGCCTGGCTACTTAGCCAGAACTGCAATTTGCATTATAGAGATCTTTTCAAAACTGTTTTTCCCAAAGGTTTATCATTCCAGTTGAAGAAGTCCCAGTGTTCATCCTTATGCCCAGCACTCATATGTTCTCCTCTTACACCTATCAGGCCTATAAATTCATGCGCCTTGTTTTCTCTTGCATTTTAGTTCACATCTTTAGTTGAGAGTCATGAAATTGCAAGGGATAGAGTTTTTGAATATGTCCAGGTGCCTTTCGTTATGTTGTTGCTATGGTTAGGTGCTACCTAGTAGTGTTTGTCTCATAGCGATCCTCACAGCATTGCCAATGCCTTGGGAATGGATTGCCAAGTCCTTCTCCAGCTTTTGCAGTGCTGAGGATCAAACCCACAACCTCAAAGACTGCATAGCAGCACTCTACCAACTGAGGTAAATCTCAGGGGCCCCTTTGGCAGTTGTCATCATCATTGTCGTCATCGTTAGGTGCCATCAAATTAGTGTCCAACTCATATTGATCCTAGGTACAACAGATAAAACACTATTGTCATGCTTCTCTGGTATTCATAGGGTTTTCAATGGCTGGTTATTTTTTGGGTGTGGGTTGCCAGGTCCTTCTCCCAAACCCACAGCACCTGGTGTTCCCAGGCAATCTCCCATCCAAGTACTAACCAGGCCTGACCCTGCTTAGCTTCCAAGATCTGATGGGATCTGGCACCATATTGCTACTACATTTGGAACCTTTGGCCTGAAGGTCTGGAATTGGATTGATGCCTTGGACCTGATTCTCTCACCAAATATTGTGCCCAAACTGCACTAGCTAGTGGAGAAGAGCTAAACAAATCATTCTGTGTGCTTACTGCATGGAATTTGATGCCAAGTAGTAGAGCTATTTTGTCTCTGTTTATATTTTAGGTGTCCAGGCCATCCTAGGTAACCATCACCTTTTTCATATAAATTAAACTTTTTTCAGGGTTTTTACATCCACAGTTTCAGAATATCCTTGCAGCAGCCCTGCAAAGTAAACAGGTCAAGCATTAGCATCTTAATGTGAGAGACAAGAAACCTCAGTGACAGAAAAGTGTGAAGAATAGCCAATATTTGCATGACAGCTCATATTCAAGCAAGGGTCATTAGCTCACATTCCTTCTCTCTGCATTCTTGCTGTGTTCCTATTCATTTCTCAGCCATTTAGCACTGAGGCCACTGCACCATCACTGGCCTACTCATAAAGCTAACACCAAGATCCACTAGTGTGAGTTACTCCAGAGAGAAGCTTGGGATGATTCTCAATTGCCAAAGGAGTTTTGCTATGCTGAATCTGTCTCTGGGCTGAAATGGGAAAGCACAAAAGTTCTCCATTCAAATTGACTATCTCCTCATTTAAGAGAGTAAAGGAATGACTTATTGTGTATGTATCCAGCCTCAAGTGACAGCCCTGATCTGGCCCAGCTAGGAGTGGGGAAATGGGTAGGACAGTCACTTCTAATGTACCTTAGATTTGCTGTGCAGAATTTAATGCATTTGATGAATTTCTGATTTACATACTGTAGCTCTTTTCTGAAATAGAGTTTCACATTGCAAGTTAGTATTGGGAAACCCCTTACTTTGGTGTCCTAACAAATATAAATTAGAAACTATCACAAAGATAATTACATATCTACATACAAAAAACTAAAGCTACAGATATAAAATCCATTGCCACACACAGCTCCTGTCAAACTCTCACCATTGTCCTTCCCAGAAAGGAGAGACAGTGCTCCTGACACCAATTCCAGAAATCAACCAAGAGTTTCCTCAAGGATCAGGCAGCTAATTCTGGTCACTTTTAGTTTCTGAGTCTTGCAAAGGAAATTTCAATGAAAACTCTGGTCGGTATTTGAACACAAAAATAACATCTGATTTGTCAAAGTGCTAATGAACCTTTAAGTGCCAGAGTTTGGAAGAGAGATGATTAGCGCTGAGCAAGAACTGCCAGAGGTGGCATTTCGCACTCCAGGTAAGTGGGCTATGTGGCCCAGCACCACAGTTCAGGTCAGCAGAGCTTATCACAGAATATGTACAAACAACCTAAGGTTAGAGAGATGGCAGGCTGCCCTCAGGATAAAGGAGAGTATGCTTAGTCTAAGATCCTGGAAAATATATATTGGTTCATGCTAAGTGGATGGGAGGACAACACTATTACCCTGCCACTTTGGGACTTTGGAACTGTCTGGGGACCCAAAGAAAACTGTCATCCATTTGTTTACAAAGCTAAGACCTCAGGGAATGGTGATCTCATATAGGGATTTTCCCAGTGTCCCTATACAAAGGCAGAACTCACCAGGGAGTTATCAGGAAAATTTCCAGACATGCATCTGAGGGTTGTAGAAGAATTAATTTCTGCATTTTATGTAAAGATATTTGGTCTTATATGTACAAAGTTAAACTTGGGAAAGTATGAGAGACAAAAATCCCAGAGATGGATCTTCCTCCTCCCACATGGGAAAGAATAGGGTGGAGAACAGAGGATGAGATACTCTCAAGTCAGTCATTGCCGCCTTGAGAAACCAAGGAAAGCAGCTTCTTCCTTGTCCTCCATGTGATGTGTCTTTATCTCCTGCTTGGACAGAGCCAGGGCAAGAGGCTGCCAGGCAGCCAGCACAGTACATAGCAGATGACCAGTCCATCTCTGCCCCACCCCTCCTCCACACATACTGCACATGTGTCTTCCAGGGGCCAAGGCTGATTTCTTTCATTTCTGACATCTCCCAGATAGATACATCATATGAGAATGTCAGCCCTCTACATGGCAGCAGCAGCAGCAAGAGACATGGACCAGACCAGACCTTTAGCCTGAGGAACTCCCCACTTAGGGACCTCCACTCAGAGTCAAAAGAATTTCAGGATGATTCAGAGATAAACAAAGTTAATGAGCTCATTAAATAGAGATAAAAGACTGTGCATACTTTATGTTTAATCAGGGATATTTAAAGAGAAAAAGAAACAACCAAGAAAATAATAGTAATGCAAGATAGAAATACAGGGAAAAATTAGGGGACATGGGAAGGAAAGCATTTTTACTCCAAGATCTGCTCTGAGTCTCATCCGCTGAGAATTCCAACACAAATCAAAAAATGATAGCTGCTGTGAGACTTGCCTACATAGAATCTTGTGCTGCTCTGAGAATCTCACAAAACCATACCATTACAATTAGCAGGCCTAGGTAATTTCCTTGAGACTAAATATTATAGTAATTTCCTCCACTATTGCAATTTGCCTACAGCTGTAGCCCTGTGGCATCTGATCCTGTTAGATCTCAGAAGCTAAGCAGGGTCAGGCCTAGTTAGTACTTGGATGGGAGACTGCCTGGGAACACCAGGTGCTATAGGCTTGGGAGATGGACCAAGCAACCCACTCCCAAAAAAACAATCCACCATTGAAAACCCTATGAACAGCAGAAAAGCACTGACAATAGTGCTTCCTCTGTTGTATGTAGGGTCACTATGAGTCAGATACCAACTCAATGGCACCTAACAACAACAACATCCTGATCTAGGCATTTTAACAATGCTCCTTTTCCTATATGTAAATCTATACAATGCACCTGCTAGGACCCCATTGAACAATGTAACTTCAGAAGCCCCCAAATCACACATATACCTACTGTGAAGACAGACAACTCTCTCTCTCTTGAGAGAACCACATCTGTGTTTTGAATGTGTAATCTCCTAACACCTGTGCTTCACTCTGCAACATGCATTATCCCTTACTTTTACCTAATAAAAGTTTCAACTCAGTTTCACTCTATCACTCACCCTGAAATTCATTTCTACAACAGAGCCAAAAACCCAACATCACCTGAATGAAGGTTCTGAAAAAGTGGATATCCTCAGGGCAGGGGGCAATTATGAGCTGCAACGTCTCTTGCCACTGGTGAAAATAGTAGATATCCAGGATATGGATATGGGCTTCTCAAGAGAGAGAATCACACTTGAGAATGACATATCTCTATATCTCTCTCTATCTGTCTCTCTTTCTCTCTGTCTCCGTGTGTGTGTGTGTGTGTGTGTGTGTGTGTGTGTGTAGAAGGATATGGCAGTTCACTCTCCCCCCAAAAAAATCCTGAAACAATCAGCCATTCAAAACCCCATGAGGGTCACTATGAGTCAGACTCAACTCAACAGCACCTAACAACAACAACAAAACATACGTGTGTGTGTGAGTGTGAGTGTGTGTGTGTGTGTGTGTGTGTGTGTGGTGGATTTTCCTAATTTACAACTAAGTTCAAAGATTAAACAAGGTTTAAAATTTAAGTGAACTCAAAAGTTTAGCACAAGGAAAAGCAATATGAGCTGCTGCAGTCCAGCTGCAGCTTAGTATCCAGGGGTTCCCAAAGGTAGGTGAGGAGTCAGCAATGGTAGATAGAAACACAGCAGCTTGGAGGTAGTGTGATTCTGTTCCCTTTATTGCTCAGATAGCTCAGGCTTTTATACAGTTTTTTAAACTTAGGTTATGCAAGCAGTAAGAATAGTACACATGGTATCCCATGGAAACAGGCTTCACAAACATATATTGATTGTAATAGCCCACAGCCCAGAGCACAAACAATAGCCCCCATCCCAGAGCATAAACTTTACTGTCTCTAGGTAACAAACATCAGGGAGGTCTGTTTCTCCTCAGGCATTTCATAAATGACAAATTATAATGGGGTAGTTGAACTCTATCCTTATTTATCATTCTAACCACAAGCACATTGTGTGTTCTTATGTAAGAATGTGGAGGGACAGGCTGACAGAAACAATAGCCCCCACTCCTACCACTAGCTGGGAACCAAGGTTTGCCTTCAATCAGATAAGCACCTCCCTATGCTGTGTATACCATGGGCAGTGGAGCATTACTTTTCTCTTTCTAGCCTTATATTGATTATCCTGCTCGTGGAGGTCTACTGGTATAGGAACTTAAGTCCATGTTGGCTCAATGAGTTTACACTGTTGAAAGTCATTCAAGAATTTTCCCATTGTAAGCCTGCTAGGGGGTTTCTCAACTCCAGATCCGAATCAGCACTGCTCACAGAATCAGAAGATTATATATTTACATCTATTACTTGTTTCTCATTAATTTTCCCAGAAATCCACAATATGAAGAAAACAGTGACCAATTCAAATTTAAGAAAAGGAAAAGACGAGACCCCAGGTCCCTTTCCATGAAGAGACCTTCTTTTGGAGGTACTCTTCCCCTTTCGGTAGACTTTCCCTCTGAGGCTAGAGATACTCTTCCCCTTTCGGTAGACTTTCCCTCTGATGACTTTTTAGAGGTACCCTTCCTCATGTGGGGACTTTGTCTACCCATCATGATCTGGACGTGGCAATGAGCCAGTTGACCTACTCTTTTTCTTAAGAGTTTTCTCTTGGTAAGTGAAGCTATGAGGTGATTTTATGAGGGGAACTGCTTAGGTATAGAGACAAAAGAGGAGTACTAACAAGGTTGAACCCAAAGATCACAAACATGCTGGCCTTAAGTAAGCACAGCCTATCTGTGGTCAGTAACAACCTTGTTTGAGATCTCTTAGGAAAGTGAGCATGCCTCTATGTAAGCAATCTTTACTGATTTTGTCAGTTGTGTTAAGTTGTTGAGTTTCATCCAGTGAGAGATGTGAACAGATTCCTGAGTGAGGGTCTTCTTTTCCTTCCAATGTCCCCTTAATTTTTCTCTGCCTCTCTATTCTGCCTCTCATATAGCTGCCAAAAATAATTTGATTGCAAGGGTTTGGTTTAGTTTTAATTTTGGCAATAATGGGGGCGTGAACCCAGAGCGTCAAGCATACTCTAGCAAGTGCTCTACCCTGAGTTGTACCCTCAGCCTCCTTTATTATTATTTTTTTTTATCTTGACAGAGTCTTGGTAAGTTACACAGGCTGCCTATGGCCTCAAACTTGATACTCCTGCCTCTGCCTCCCTCACCGGAATTACAGGTGTGTGCCACCATACCCAGCTGATTACAAGTTTATTTTTTTAAACTGGACTTTGAGCTACCTTTTGCACTGAGTCAAGATAGGAATCTCTTGAGAAGTACCAGAAGATAAGATGTATCCAATTTTCTTGAATCTTAGTTATTCATATTTTATTGATCAAAAAGCACAATCTTGCATATAGTTTGCAAAAGATAACTTTAACTTCTAATTTTACAATGAATAAACTTCCAACTACATCGTGCCTTCCTCAAGGTCAAATACCTAGTGGCTAGTGGCTACCAAAACTTAAACTAGCTCCCTCAGACCATCTTTCCTCACACTCTCCATTAGATTAAATAAAATATACCTGGTACTTATAGAAGTGGAAGATAATTAATAAATAGATTCAAACTATGATTTGCCACCTTACAAAAAACCACATCATGTTTTCAAAGAAAAAAGAGATTTTACTGTGCAGGACTGTATATTTTCCAGGACTTTGAAAATAAATACACCTATCTAAAACTATGGAGAATTTTTGCATTTGACCTTAATATGACACATTTTCCCTTCTGTAGCATTGACAGTTGAATTTTCTTCATGGATTCATCATTTTTCTTGACTAGAAGAGCAAGTCCAAGGATTGTAACTCAGTGGTAGAGCAATTGCCTAGCATGTGCAAAACTCTGGGTTCAACCCCTCAGTTCTGCAAAAAAAAAAAAAAAAAAAAAAAAAAAAAATTAGGGGAGTGATGGAACTGTTCTATATCCTGACTGGGGTGGTGGTTACATGAACATATGATTTAAAACTCATGGAGCTGAATGTATGTAAAAAATTCACTGGATTGTAATCCTAAAATCTATAATAAAAATGTATCTTCTAAAGAAAGCCAGCAAGTCTATTGGGTTCACAATACAGTCTGTGGCAGAAAAGAGATGCAAATTGATGTTCATATGCTAATTACTCTATGCCTAACTTATATTTTCCTATTTCAGGAACTGTGTGAAGCTTTTTAACATAGACAAATACCTTGATGGTGATGATGAACCTTGTTTACTCAAGCAAACATTGTTAAACTTCTTCATCTCTCTAAAACTTGTGTTGGATTTGTGAGTTTGTGTACATGCATACTTATAGTCATATTTTCTTCCTAGGAGTATCTACAACTATTTGTGTCTGCTTACAAATGTATTGAGATTCACATAACATAACTTAGAGATCAACTATTTGATACAGGATCAAAAATTCATTAGAGATTTTTCCTAATACTAATGAAGTCTATATCTTTGTATTTGAATACATGCATTTGTATCTGTACCCATTTGAGTTTGGGCATATATGTGAAATCTTAACAATGAAATACTAAAGATTCCCATTAAAAAATATAAAACCCTTAGAACAAAAATCCTATGCATGCTTAGAACTTACAGAAATTTCCTACACATAACTTGGTTCTTGAATAATGACTTCAATAATGAGACAAATGGAAAGGTAGTCAAGTTATGAATGTAGAGACTTGCAAGGATAAAAGGAATAGAAAACTCTTATGGATAGGAAGGAATTGATAAAGCACTATTTTTGCCCCAAAACTGGATGGCTAAGCAAAGAAAGAAGGGCAAAAATTCAGAAAATTAAGTTACAGAAGGCCTGTGGAGATTAAAATTGTAATGAAAGGAAAAAATATGTCTCCAAAGCATTAATGACATTGAAGCTGAGGTCCTCCTAGAAGAGTATGTTTGGCAGAGGAAACAGTAGAGTTCACACAGAGGTTAAAGTAGAAGATTACAGGTCAGAAACTATGAAAAATCATCAGTGACTTATTTAGTGTTTAATGCCAGAGAGCTGAAGGACAAGTGATTGATGGCCATGAGCAAAAGGACACTAAAAACAGATGGACAGAGGAGAATTCAGAATTTCTCCTTACCGACCTTTCTGTCAACATCTTGGGGGGAAAACCTTAGGCATTTTAACTAGTTTAACATCACATGTGCAGAAATTAGAAGTATCCCAAGGAAGTCAGAGGAGCTTCTGGATTGCATGGGTACACCCAGGTACTCATGGTTAAAGTCACACTGGTAGAATAGACCACTGAGTCCATTCACTTCAGACTTTCTAATTGGTAGCCAATTGGAAAGGATTGCTGCTGAGGCCACACTGATATTGTGGATAGTCTGGTTAGCAACTTGTTGAAGCTGCAGGTAGGAAGCTTCATCCCTTGTGTCCATTGGCAAAGTAATGAAGGCTTCACCCTGGTCCAAAGAAGATACCCTTTGGAGAGGGAGAAAATGGCTTTAGGAGTTTTCTAGATTTTCTCATTTTCTCCTGAATGGGAGTCTCTACTCCATTTGTAGTGATAATACCTCCTTGGGATATACACTGGAAAATAGGCCTTGGAATAAAATAACTAATCTTCTACACCCAGAGATAGGCTTGTACCCATATTAACAAAAAGATGCAATGGATCCAGACAGCAGATGTCTTAGAAGGAGAAGCTATTGTCTGTAAGAGAAATCACCACCCTTGAGACTCAAGCAATCATGGGGCATAGGTACCCCTCAAGATGCCATATAGTCAATAAATTGGCCATTTCTTGAAATAGAGGCAACAGCAAAGACTGACCATACCCTAGGATAGACTCATAAGGAGTCACTCCCTTTCAGGACATAAGTAATCCCCAAAATTAAGGTCTTGAGACATCAAGACACAGCCTGCTCTTTTATGATAATGTAGGTAAGCTTTTTCTTTTCCTAGTGCTATAGGGATTTTTCTAGTGGAATCCTGTATACTTAAGTAAAAACCCTTTGGTCATATGACTTCATGATGCATCAGCAAATCAGTACCCCCATTTTCAGGGTCTCTAAGGGAGACCTCAATGTCAAATATCCCAGGTTTCTCTCTCATGTTCTTCCTTTTAAGTACACAAGTAAACACAAAGAACTGGTATGTATTGTCTACATGTGTGCTTATGTTTTATATCTACATGGTAATAAGGTGACTTCTAGATAAGTAAGTGCTTGACTTTAAGTTTTGCATTTGGGATTTTCAGCAGCATGGGTAAAATAGAACCTCAAAGGGCCCAGAGAAAATGATTATAGTGAAAAGGGTAAGTTCAACTGATAAGCTTTAATACTTAAAATATTATATTTCCCAAGAAAAATTAAAACCTGTCCTCTCAGAGAAACCCCAAGTAGAAGAAGAGATTCTACAGAGGTTAATATCAGCCACTGCTGTGGAAAAACCAGGGCAGTGGAAAATGGCTGCCCTCAATGGAGTCCTAAGCAATCAGGGCTTTCTCACCTCTACAAAGAGGGTCCCATGATAAGCAGTGAAATCCTACCCTTAAAAAAGAAGACAGTCCTTCCTTCAACTCCTATAAATGCTGCCCTGGTGAACTAAAAGCTGCCCATGATTTCTTTGTGAGGCCTACTTCAAGCAACTACAGAAGACCATCAAGGTGCCTCTGGTTGACTCCTGACATGGCAGCTACAAGTTTCTTTCAGATACTCAGCGCTTCATTCTCTGCCTTAATCAATTACCCAGGGCCCCTTTCTAAGTAAACTAATGTAATAACCAGTGTTAATGAAAATGTTCAAAACCAACAGATTCTTTTAAAAGCAATCTGTCTACCCACACAGGTAACTATGTTGCCTTACAAGGGACCAGAAAGGACAGTTGCCTCATTACACAGGGAAATAGACTAATGGACCTAGGTGCCAAACATAGAGCTTTATAAAAACTTGGTAATGGAGTTCTTCCCCTTCCTGATGATAAAGTGTGTGAGCAACACCCCTAGCTGAAAGACTGTGTATTAGTGAAAACCTAGTAAAAGGAGTACCCAGTTGATCAGCCTCTTTTCAGATAGAAGAGTCCCTTCTAAGACCTCTTAATCTCACCCATTTCAGTAAAGCTCCAGGGACATCCTTAAGAAAAACTTTTTCCTTACAAGTTTCCATAGCCTCAAGAATGTCCTAATAACAAAATTATCTACACCTATGAACTGTGAAAGGGCCTAAGTTCTCTTCAAACAAGAGAAAATGACATCTTAACTTCTGTATATACAGACATAAGTCTCATTTATCTATCAATAGTTATAACCTTGCTTTATCTTTCAAATTATTTCTTCATTTTTCTTTTAGGCACTGCTAGTGGTTCCCTATTAAATATCACCAAGAAATTGATCTGTTTTTATAAGATATATACTGCCCCAAAGAAACAGGAATTATATACTTTTAGGGCCATTAAAAGGCCACCAGCTGGCACCACTGAATCAGCCCTGACAGAACCTGAGTACACTTATGATCCAGTTGAGGACCTCAAATATTTTTTTCAGTAAACAACCAGGATCTAGACCATAGGGAAATAACTACTCCCTTAACCTAATTGAGCTCTGATCATAGATTACTCCCTACACTCGAGTTTCATGGTACTGTTTGTCTCATTCTTTCCTTGTCTCTCCAGTTTATTGCCAGGTGCCATTTCAAGTGACTCTCCTCTGCTGGACTTCTGACCATAATTCATGTATCATGATACATATTAGTGAGAGAATGCCGCTACAAATGACGGACCCTATCTCCCAAGATCCCCTAGACTAATATTCTCTGGAAGAGCTTTGACAATTGTTCCCCAAACTATGGCCCCATATAGCTTGAAGAGGCCAGATCAGTTGTCACCCTCTATTTCCAACAGCAGTTGGAGTTCCACTCGCTCGAGATGGGGAATTACAGAAATATGAAGAATAATCAAAAAAAAACCCACAAAAAACTCTGTTGTTGTTGTTGTTAGGTGCCATCGAGTGGGTATCCAACTCATAGCAACCCTCATAGGGTTTTCAATGGCTGATTGTTTCAGGATTGCCTTGGGAATGGATAGCCTGGCCCTTCTCCCATTTTTGGGGTGCTAGGAATTGAACTCAGGACCTCAGAGACTGTAGCACAGCACTCTACCAACTGAGCTAAATCTCTGAGTAGACATAAAATATTGCATAAGAAGGACAAAGCTGTAGATATCATGCTACTTGATTTTGAAATCTATTACAAAGCAAGAATAGTCAGAACAGAACAGTATCACCATGAAAACATACATATAAAAGAGGACAACAAGAGCAGGAGAACAGGTGGTAGGGTAGAGTAGGAGAGCCCCAAAATAATTCCATTCATTTCTTAGTCAACTGCTCTTCAACTTAGGTACCAAGAACATTCAATGGGAAAAAGACAGTCTCTTCAACAAATGGTGTTGAAAAAAAATTATTTTAAGGATACAGAATATTGCTGATATTACAGAAAATCAAGGATAATTAGCAAATCAAGCAGGCTATTGAAAGTAATAGAGTAAATAAATTTTGTTTTGCCACAAGGATTCTGACTCCATTGTGAAAATAATATATTTTACTGACAACTTTCTTCTCTTCTTTTTATGTCCTTCAATCAACCTCTTTATAGCCTTTACTAGTTTCCCATTCTATCTTCCCTAAATTGTTATAACTGATACTCCCAGGGGAACCCAAACTTGTCTATGTCTAAAATATAAGCTTCTGATGTCTCTACAACCAGCTCCCTGAACTTGATCTAGAGAATACTCAAAAGGTGATGTAGACATGCAGGCTAGGGGAACAGAATGGCCTCTTTTGTAAACATAGAATGATATATTTTAGATATGGGCTGAGGCTCAACTATAAAAATCTTATGATAATTCTGTCCCCAAGTTGTGACTTCATGAGCTTATAATCAGCCCTTAATGATGTGGGAAAGTCATTGAAGCTGAAGGAATTCAAAAATAACCCAGGCGGTTTTACTTTGTCTAAAATTCTCAGAAGGGTGGTAATCATGGCAACATTGGATGGTGCAGTACTTCGTGTGTAATTAACCATAAAATCTATTTATCACCATTCCACCTTGAGCATGCCCAACCTCAGGTGATCTCAAAAGCTAAGCAAAGTTGGGTCTACTTGTACTTGGATAGGAAATAATGAAATTTGTAAACAAAAATTCTCTTGTGGTGGATGGCAGCCTGGCCTCTGCACACTCTGTGACAGGCAGCTATGAAAGCAGCATGATGAAGCCACTTCAGTCCTACTGTATAACAATTTTATTTTTTAAGGGTCTTGTCTTCAGTTCATTTAAGCATATACCCCAGGGAAAAAATTATTCCAAAGACAATAAATTAGAAGCAGAATTCCCTCAAGAACCCTTCTTTCCACAAATCTAGACTTTGAACTAATTATAAGTGGTAGCTCAGGTCCCAGAGAACCTAAGAGAATAAGTCTCAGGAGCTGCCTGCCCCCCAAGTCTACAAATTCTCTCAGCCAAATTCAAGTCATATTCAAGCCATATTCAAGTTTAGTAGTAATCTACTAAACTGCCCATCAAATCCCAGGCCTTCTGGAAAGAGTCTGCATCTCTCAGACCTAGATCTCAATATGCCCATTGCCAGCTTCTCCCTCTCTACACCACTTGCTTCTTCAACCTCAAGGTAAGTGAGTAGGAGGCCAAGTGAGACTTGAGCACTCAATCCTTTCTGTAATTAATTCCACAAAATATTGTAAAGGACATTCTCGCACTTATCCATGGAAGGTAGGCTATTCTGGTTAATGGGTGATAAATATATAGGAATCAAGATTTTGAAGATAGTCTGTTTATTTTTTCTTTCTTTGAGACAGGGTCTTAATATGTAGACCAGGCTGGCCTTGAACTCATGATCCTCCTGCCTCATCCTCTCAAATGCTGAGATTACAGATGTGCACCACCATGCCTGGTGATATAGCCCTCTTAAGCCTATTTATTACCTGCTTCCTCCATCACTGCAGGACTTTCCAGATCCAATAACAGATTGGGACTTGCATATATTTTCTGGAAATTTCTGGCAAAGAAAAGGCAATAGCAAAATTAAAAAGCTCCAAATGGTGAGACAGAGAGCAATAATCATTGCAGCACATTCTAAGCCTCTACTTAGCATGAAGTATTATATTTGTTGTTAGCTGTTGGTTGCATCAAGTGGGATCTAACTCATAGAAACCCTATGTACAACAGAACAAAACATTACCCAACACTGTGCCATACAAGCGGATCTTTTTATGTTTGAGCCCCTTGATGCAGTCACTATGTTTCTTCTCATTTTGAGTCATGCCACATCAGCAAAAGGAGATCCCAGAGGCTTTACTCCATTCTCACAATTAAGGCCAGCTCTACATTGAAGAGGCCACTCTTCCCCAGTGGTTCTTTGAGTGCCTTCCAGGTGCTGGGGACTCATTTTCCAGCACTCTTTCCTATTTGTAGGGTTTTCAATGGTTAATTGTTTTGGGAGTGGACTGCCAAATCTTTCTCCCTCAGCTGTCATATTCTGGAAGCTCAGCTGAAACCTGTCCACCATGGGTGGCCATACTGGTACCTGAAAAATCGGTGGCACAGCTGTCAGCATCACAGCAACATGCAAGCCCCCACAACACCACAAGCTGACAGGCACGTGGAGGAAGTATTAATTAGGTTGTTGTGGTTGTTGTTGTTGTTGTTGTTGTTGTTGTTAGGTGCTGTGGAGTGGGGTCAGACTCATAGCAACCCTATGTACAACAGAAAGAAACACCCCCTGACACTGTGCTGTGCCCAGCATTATGTCAGTGCTTCCCTGCTATTCACAGGGTTTTCAGTGGCTGATGGTTTCAGGGTTTGTTTCAAGAGTGGGTAACCAGATCCTTCTCCCATTTTTCTGGTGCTGGGGATGGAACTTGGGGCCTCAGAGAGTGCAGAATGGCACTTTACTAACTGAGCTAAACCCTAGCCCATTATATTAGGTATTACATAATAATTAGCAAGAAAAGAGAATAACATTTCTGTTATCTCATATTTCATTACAGTAGAGATAAGTGGCTTGAGAAATACTAAAACTTGAACCAAGTCCAGAATGTTGAACAGAATTTGGGGAAAGAAATAGAACAAAGTCTATATGACACACGAAAGAACTATTGCTTTCAAGTGTGCTGAAGCAGGAATTACTGTAAGTAAGATGAGAGGAAGTAAACAATATCCACTTGATATGAAATGGACAATGTCTAAGAACATGGACTTCCATGTGACACAATAGCTACGGAAGGAATTAGGCTGATATTATGGAAGCTACTTAGATATTCCAATGTGCTGTTGTGTTGTTAGGTGCCGTCGAGTCAGTATCCAACTCATAGCAACCCTCTGTACAACAGGGGAAACACTATTATCAGTGCTTCTCTGCTGTGCATAGGGTTTTCAATGGCAGATTGATTTTTGGGAGGGGGTTGCCAGGTCCTTCTCTCAAGCCTTCAGCTTCTGGTGTTCCCAGGCGGTCTCCCATCCAGGTACTAACCAGGCCCAACCCTGCTTAGCTTCCGAGATCTGACGGGATCGGATGCCACAGGGCTACAGCTGCAGGCATTCCAATGTGAGTAACCCCAAAATCCAGCTATCCACTGACACATGTGTTAAATAATTGCTATAGGCCAAGACAGGGAGACAGAAACAAAATATCATGAGAAGTAAATGCTAATTGCCCTGATTTGATTATTACACATTTTATAAATGTTTGGAATTATCACATAGTACCACACAAACATGTAAAATTGAAACAATAATTAATAAAGAAATTTACACATAGATCAAAGCTCTAAAATGTTCAGAAGTCAGAAAGGGAAGATAGAGAGTGACTGTACTGGTAGAAAAACATGAAATAGAATATGGAAACAAAGAAGAAATTATGGGAAGTTTGACAGAGAAAACAATCCTGGCTACAGGTTTTACAGGATTTAACTTGCTGTAGTATTTAGCAGTCTTTCAGCAAGGTAATATAGGAGGAAGAGAGAGAAACTAGTATGTGAAAAGCCTAGGCTGAGTGTGTGCTTTTGTCTTTTATTATTTAATTAATTATTTATTTATTTTGCAGTACTGGGGAGTTGAACCCAGGGCCTCACACATGGTTTTTCCAAGTGCTCAACCACTGAGTCATACCCCCAAACCATTTTTTACCTTGTATTTTGAGACAAGGTCTTACTAAACTACACAGTCTGCCTCTGGCCTCTAACTTGTGATCCTCCTGCCTCTGCCTCCCAAGTCACTGGGATTAAAGGTGTGTGCGACAATGTCCGAATAAGTGTGTGCTTTTAAATGTGATTGGAGCAAGTGGTGGCCATGATGAAGTCAGTGTAAGAGGAAGTATAGGATGGCATACAGGCCAGATCAGAGATGGGCCTGGTTGCCTCATGTCGGTGTTTGGGATTCCAATGGGATTTAAAATAACAGAGTGATAAAATGAGGATTGCACATTCTGAATATTACTCAAGCAGGTCATCATAATAGTAGATTAGATTGGGTCCCTCTGGAAACAGGATAATAGCAGTGGGAGATAACCAATCTCAGCACTGGTGATACAGCTCAGTGGCATAGTGCTTGCCTAACATGAGGGAGGCCTTGGGTTCAATTCCCAGCACTACAAAGTAAAAAGCAGAAGAAAATCTGACATTATGGCAAAAAGGGGATTCATGATTTGTCATTTAATATAGTCCTGAATTTCATTAAAAATTTTTCCTTTTGATGCTATACTCAAAAGTTGGTCATCCGAGTAAAATCAAATTATTTCCAATGAAGTGTTGTACAGAGAAAATTATTTTTAAAATAGCTCTTTCATCTTTCTCTTCCTGGATTATTTCACTTAACATAGTGGCCTCCAGGTTCATTCACATTGTCATAAGTGACAGGGTTTTCTTCTTTTTTTATGTCTGAGAGTATTCCACTGTGTATATATATGATATCTTCTTTCTTAATATTTTCATCATTGGATTCTTAGATTAATTCCATATTATGTGTATTCGAATAATGCTGCAAAAACATGAAGTGCAGATGCATATTCACTACGCTGATTTCATTTCCTTTGGTTATATATACAGACATGGATCATGTGGTAGTTGCATTTTTAACTTTTTGAGGAAACTTAATGCAGTTTTCTATGATGGCCAAAGTAATTTTCACTGCCACCAACAGTGTACAGGGCCTTCCAGACAGTATCTCTTTTTTTTATTGGAAATTTTTAATGTACATTTAATGTGTTTCATTTTGACATGCTTTTCATTGTGACATTTCCATATATGCATTTTCATAAACATTATTCATATAGGTTACCCTTACCCTCCCCTATGCTTCCCCCACTCCCACCCTTCCCATCTAAGTTTCCCATCTAAGTCTTCTCTATCTTTTACTTAGTAGTATTTTTCTATATGTCCTTAGGTTCCAGTTCTGTTTAAGATAGAAACTTTTCCTGTAGTGGCCTTTGTTTTTATCTTGTTAGAACAATTACATGCGATTTCTAGTCCATTTATATTGACATCATTCTTATCTTCCCCCCCCTTTTATTATGATCTGACCTTTGAATAGGATTTTTCCTTCTTATAATTTTGAATCAGCTCCCTCATATGAGTGAGAACATGTGTTGTTTCTCTTTCTGAGCTTGTGTTCGTTCACTTAAAATAATTTTCTCTAATTCCATCCATTTTGCTGCGAATGACCTTATTTCATTTTTCTTGATTGCTGAGTAGTATTCCATTGTGTATATATACCATAGTTTTTTTTTATCCATTCTTCTGTTGAAGGGCACTTTGGTTGATTCCATATCCTTGCTATTGAACGTGGAGATGCAGGTGTCTCTGTGGTATGGT